>JAPYYD010005636.1:0-11917 GCA_028551405.1 Uromys caudimaculatus | reverse complement strand
TTGACACTGTTGTTCCCTCCATAGGGCTGCAGACTCCCTCAACTCCTTCAGTCCCTTCTCCAACTCCTCCATCTGGGACCTCACTCTCAGTCCAGCAGTTACTGTAAAGTGAAACTTGAGTATTCCAAACGTTTGGACTAATATCCACTTATCAGTGAGTACATACCATGTTTGTTCTTTTGTGACTGAGTTACCTCGCTCAGGATGATATTTTCAAGTTCCATCCATTTGCCTGCAAATTTCATTAAATCATTGTTTTTAATAGTTGAGTAGTACTCCATTGTGTAAATGTACCACATTTCCTGTATCCATTCCTCTGATGAAGGACATCTGGGTTGTTTCCAGTTTCTGGCTATTATAAATATGGCTGCTATGAACATAGTGGAGCATGTGTCTTTATTACATGTTGGAGCACCTTCTGGGTATATGCCCAGGAGTGGTATAGCTGGGTCCTCAGGTACTATACCTGTAACCTCTTATGAACCAATCCCCTAATGAATAAAGAACCCAATCACTGGGTGCTTAGAAGGGACTTTCAGGTCAGGGAGAGGAGACGAGAAGAAGAGGAGAGAGATAGGGTCTTTTGGAATGGGGACAGCATGTAAGTTAGATGTAGCTACTGGAGTCTCCTAGTATCCTGGCGAATCCTTTCGGATTCACCACCAGAGGAATCAGATTTAAATAAGGCTTATGAGATTAGATTTTAGTTGTTGCACCCAGAGATTCAGTTACTATTGTTTCTGAGCTAAGTTTGTGTTGCATTTTCTTTCACACAGTGGCTCATATGGGTTCAAGAGAGAAAGGCACAGCAGCAAAATGTGGGTTTGCCTGATATGCACCACAGAGGCCATGGGAGTATTGAAGCATGAGGCTGGCATGGTAGCTACCTGCCAGTGGGAACCTAGTGAGCTGGGTAAAAAGATCATGGAGCTTCAGAACTCCATGAGATAAAAGTAGGTCAGCCATTGCCCACCACGGCTGGCCAGCCCGCCGGGAATGAGAGAACCAGGAATAGCACAGGAACATGCTGTACTACTTCTTTTTTTAATATTTCCTGCCACCAAATATAAGATACAGATCTAAACAGAATTATCAATAGAAGAAACTCAAATGGCTGACAAACACTTACAGAATTGCTCAAAATCCTTAGTCATGAAAGAATGCAAATCAATGCTACTTTGTAATTTCACCTTACATGCAAGAATGGCTAAGATCAACAAAACAAGTGACATCTAATGCTGGTAAAGTTGTAGAGTAAGAAGAACACACAAACTGATGGAGAGAGTGCAAAGTCATAAAACCAGTATGAAAGTCAGTTTGGTGGTTCGTTGAGAAATTCTGAATTGATCTACTTCAAGATGCAGCTATATCATGCTTGGGTAAATATGCACAAGATGGTTCATCCTACCACAAGAGGTTCTTGCTCAAACATGTTCACTGCTGTTCTAGTCATAAAAGCCTGAAACTGGAAAGAATCTAGATGTCCCTTAACAGGATAATGGATAAAGAAATTGCAAAATATGTATACAATGTAATACTATTGATAAATAATGACAACAATAATAGTAATGATAATAATAATTATAAATAACATCACTAAATTTAAATTTTCAAGCAAATGGATAGAACTAGAGAAATAATCCTAAGCGAGGTATCTCAGACCCTAAAACAAATATAGTATATATTTGCATATGTGTGGATTTTAGCTGCTAAGTCAGTGATAACAAAGCTACAATCCATTGAACAACTGAGAATAGGTATACAGTAAGAGACTAGAGAGAACAGATAGATCTCATTTGAAAAGGGATATAGAACATATAGGTATGGATGAATGGGGAAGGGGAATGAAATGAGAGGATTAAACAGGGATAGGAAGGAGAAGGGATTGTGGGGGAAAAATCTGTGAGAGCAAGCTAAAACTAAGGGCCAGTTGAGTGTTGGAATGGAAACCTGGTATAGTAGAAAATTGCTAAAATGTTTATGTAAGCAAAGGTGATCTAAATGAAATTGACAAATATTGAGGGATTCAGAGTGCCAATTGGCCATCTCCTATCACCTAATGAAGGGTCCTGCATCAGCATGGTGTTATATCTGATTGAGTAGATAGATGGCCAATAGAGTCAAATTGAAATTACCCAAATAAGCCAGTTTGTTGGCAAGAACATTTATACATACATACATATATATATATATATATACATATATATATGTGTGTGTGTGTGTGTGTGTGTGTGTGTATTTGCAAAGTAATGGCAAGAAACCATTGCTGAAGATAACGTCTATACAATCCGTTGAACATAGACATGCCAAGCCAGTGCATACACAGAGTCCTCATTCAACATCTTTAGTACAGGAGATACTCTGCATGCTATCTAAAGGGAAACATAAACACCTTTATATACAACGGTGTAGTAACTACAAAACAGTGCAATGTTGGTACAAAGCTTTTGGCAATAATCAAACAATTTCTGATTTGACTTAAAGCCCACTCCATGAGATGGAACTTATGCCTGACACTGCTTAGAAGAGTAGATAGCCCAGTGACCTAGGATAAAATCAAATAATAGTGGTCAAAAGAAGAAAAATAAAATGAACATTCTGCTAAACTAATAGATCAGTGCCTTGGTCAGCCATTATCAGAGAAGCTTTCTCCTGCAGAAAGATAAAACAAATCAAAAGATCTGCAACAAGATATTCTGCAGAGGGTGTGAGACCATGGAACACTCAGCCCTGTATGGGATGTCTCCATCAAATCCTCCCCCTCAGAGCTCAGGGAACACTGCAGAAGAAGAGATGAAAAGAATGTAAGAACTAGAGTGGATGGGGATACTAAGAAAATAAGGCCCTCTAAATTAACATAATCAAAGCACATATGAGTTCATAGAGACCAGGGCAGTTTTCACAGTGCCTACATAGGTCTGCACTAGGATCTCTACCCATATGTCTTATGGCTACCAGTTTAGTTTTAGTTTAGTTTTGATTTTATTTATTTATTCTTCTCTCAGACCACAGTGTTTCCTCCCTCCACTCCTCCCAGACACCTTTCCCTCTCCCCCAGATCCATTCCTCCTCTGTTTTGCATCTGTAAAGAGCAGACCTCCCGGGAATGTATAGGAGTATGAAAAGAGGTCTCTGATTCTTTTATCTTCTCTTGGGTTCTTTCCCTTCTTTTGTTTTGCCCAAATTCAATGTGATGCTTTTTGCTTTATCTTATTATATCTTATATTCTTGAACTTAAGAATGGATGAATGAATGAAGAAATGAGTGACTGAATGAGTAAATGAATGAAAAGCTTGTTACTAAGGTAAAGATTAACAATCGAGCTGTCTTTGGACCTGCTGGGAGAGGGAAATCAGCTTTCTTCAGTGGAGTAATATTAGGTATATCAAGAACTCCAGGGCAGGCCACATGTTCAAGAGGAGAAGAACAACAATAGTTGGCACCACAGCTTTTGCATTTTGTTATTTTGTTTGATTGGGCTTTTTGGTTTTGTTTTGTTTTCTTTGAGTTTTTTTGATTTTGTTGTTTTTGTTGTGCGCATGCTCGTGTGTGTGTGCGTGTGTGTGTGTGTGTGTGTGTGTGTGTGTGTGTGTGTGTGTGTGTGTGCATGTGTATGTTTATTTGCTGACAGTTGGGTGTATTTTTCTTTCTTTCCTTTTGGGTGTTGTTTTATTTCACTTTCTTGCTTTGGGGGAAGTTTTGTTATTTTATTGAGTTTTGGGTTCTTTGTTTAGTTTTGTTTTTGAAAAAGTACTGGTGGAAAGACATAGAAGAGGATTTTGAAGTACTTGATATAGGAAAATATTATGACCAAATAAATTTAAAATTAAAACTATTTTAAATAATAAAAATATAAGAAAGTAAATTATAAACATGCCATGTTAAATATTAATATATCTTTATTGACTAATTTTTCTCACATTAAAACAGTTTTAAGTCATGGTTTGAGAATTTCATATACAAATATTATATATCTCGGATTTACCACCCCAATTTCCTCCCCTTCAGCTTCTTACATGTTCCGCAAGCATGTTTTCCTCCCAAGTTCATGCACTCTTCTGAAGCTCACTGACTGAGCTGCTGCCACTGTGTCCGCAGGGTTGGGCCACTCCCTGGAGCATGGCAGTCTGTCAGGGATCACATCCCAAAAGACAATTAACACTCGGTACCCTTGAAGCTATTAATTTCCAATAGTTCCTCACCTAGTGGTGGCATTTGTTGAGACCTTCACCATAGATAGATGCCAGGGTTTTGTTGTTTTGATTTTGTTCAGGTCTTATGAATGCCAGCAAACTTGCTTTGAGTTTGCCATATTAGAGTATTTTAATATTGCCTCCACACTATGATTTACTATTTGCTATTGCTGTTAGTTGGTCATCAGTTGCTTTAACTAAAGACTATTTGTGAACAATGTCTTTAATTTCAATAATTTAATCTGCACTGTGTATAGTTCTTCCATAGTAAAATACATGGTATGTATTCACTGATAAGCTAATATTAGCCCAAAAGTTCGGAATACCCATGATTCAATTCACAGCAACTGTTGGACTGAGCTTGGGGTCCCAGGTGGAAGAGTTGGAGAAGGGACTGAAGGAGCTGAGGGAGTTTGCAGCCCCATGGGGAGGGTGCAACAATGTCAACTGGTCAGGACCCCAGTGTTCCCAGAGACTGGACCGCCAACCAAAGAATGCATATGGAGGGACCCATGGTGCTGGCCACATATGTGGCAGAGGAGGACCTTGTTGGCCATCAGTGGGAGGAGGGGCCCTTGGGTCTGAGAGTATTAGATGCCCCAGTATAGGGGAATTCTGGGGAGGGAAGACGGGAGTAGGTGGGTGGTTGGGTGGAGGAATACCCTCATAGAGGCAGGGGGAAGGGGATTGGAATAGGGGGGTTCCAAAGGGAAGACTTGTAAACGGGAAAACATTTGAAATGTAAATAAAGTATCAAAAATATTTAAAAAGTTTTTTTCATTCACACTGGCTCTTAACTGTTTATCCAAGTCATTTGCCTACCAACCATGAATTTATTTTTATTATTTTTATTACTATTATTACTGTTATTGCTATTATTATTATTATTATTGAAGCGATAATTGCATTTTTGTTATTTTAGTAAATTGTCTTCTGAGGACTATGCTTCTTAATATATATTCAGTCTGATGTTTCCCACCTGTAAAACAATGAGACACAATTCAATCCACGCTGTCCTTCTCTAAATATCTACTGAACCATTGTCTTAGAAACACGTGATGTGCAGTGAGTCAGACACTGAGTCAGAAATATTGTTAATACTACATTCAAAATGATTCATTTGAAATTATCATTCTAGTTGAATATGTAATGGTTCAGTATTTATCTTCATACATAATTTCTGATACCATCATGTCTGTTTTTCTAAAAATATTAATCCAATTGACAGAACTGGCCAGGCAGGACTCAATTGGCTGGACAAGCAATAGACAAACTTAATCTTGTGAGTAGACTTGACTCGTTGTCAGCCAGATACACACACACACACACACACACACACACACACACACTATATAAGTACTCTAAAAACTCAATTTGTGATTATATATATCTTTATAGAATGATAAAGCAAAACACTAAAATCTATTACACTCTTAAATATTTTTAAGTAATTTTAAAAGCTTATTTCCTGATTTTAAAATGTTAAAATGTTTGATGGTTCCAATAACATCTTTTACAGTAGCTGACATTTCTATAATTTCTATCCACATAAGTTTATTTCCCTATGACTTCTGCACCCTCTCCAAATATTTACCAAGAACTCCAAATACCATTTAAACTGGTAAGAACTAAAGGAAAAAGACATCTTATAGAGAGTATGAGGCCTGAGAACCACCAGGCCATAGAACAATGGATTAAATGGCCTCTTGTGCTATATTCTGCAGGGACTGAGAAAGTACAGAGATAGCCAAACAAAGAGGAAACAGTGAGACTGGCACCATTATCTGAACACTTAACGGCTTTCTCTGTATGGACTTCAAAATGTAAAGCTCCAACAAAGATCCCATCAATTCTGTTTCTTACATTAATTTTCCTCTGCTTACGATGCTTTCTTACGATGCTTTTAAAGACCAAGAGAATGGGGTTTCTTTGGAATTCCAAGAGTAGTTTTAAGCAACAAGAGATATTATTACAGGTTAAAAATATGAGAGTAAAATCAAATAAATAAACTTAGATTTGGGGTTAGATCAACCAAAAGAATACACAAAAAGCAATGGTGGGGTGGAAGTAAGAGAGCGGGGTGGGGTTGGGAGGGTGGGGAATGGCAAAAATGTGATTTTTTTTTCTGCAGTAGAAAGAAAAGTAAATTTGGAATAGAGACATACATGCTAACCAAATGGAAAATGAATGGAAAGAGTTAAAGGAATGAGTAAATGAAATGTACTAAAGGGTAAATTAAATTATCCTAGAGGACCATGCATATCATCTAGAAATAAATATGGTTTAATTAGAATAAAAAGCAAATATGGAGAGAGTGGAGAGACCAAAAAGTAAGCAAAGCCCAGAAAGAAGAAAATGTTGAGCATAAAAAAATATGAGGTAGAAAGGAGAGCTGAGACAATGGAATGAAGGCAAGGGGGTAAAAATATGATAAGAAAATTAAGGGTGGAAAATGAAAGGAACATTGCACAAGAATTTGAGATAAATCAGGATCCTTTCACACTGAGAAATAAGAAGAGGTCAGGGCCAAAGATAATGGGACCTCCACGAAATGGAAAGCATAATTTATTCAGTGAAGTGGTAGATATTGCTATCAATTTTAATGGCTTTTTTGCATCAGCATTCAGACAAGAGAATGTAAAAAACGATATTAGCAAAGAGACATGTATTTGCATATATCAGGAAAGGAAGATGAAATAAATATCATTCTAGAGTAATGAAGAAGTTATTAAACTATTTAATTTCTGATGAACTACAGAAAGAAATGAAAGTGAACATGGATTTCAGACAGCAATATCAATAAAGAATACCTATGTTGGGTGCCTTTTAAAAACCTCATATATGTCAAGATGCTGAAAAAGGGCCAAATTTTCTAGACTTACCTATTTTTAAATCTATGATCTGAAATGGTTCTTAACACCATCATATGCTAGCAGCCATATGTATAAATTTAGCAAATCAGAAAATTTGATTAGCTTTCCATGATAGAATTTTTATTTGAATATAAATTCATATCCACATGTTAATTTTAAAGTCATTACATTCTGCAGGATAAAAGGAACTCTTTTGCTTCCAGGAAGTTGTTTTTTTCTACCTCAACAGAGTGCCCACTCACAAAGTCCTTAAGGCAGTCATTCACTTGACCACCGCTGCATGAAAGATAAGAACACACACAGAGTTAGGCAATGGAGTAAGGTGCAGGCTGCAGCCAGCTCTGCCTCATGCTGCCTAGCAGTTTGAGGAAGCCAAAACTCTCACATCAAATGATTCCAGCCAGAGACTCATACTTATCCATAGCCTGATGGGAAATACTCATTTAAACAAGTATGCTTTTCCCATCCTAACCAGTATACAGCTACATGATTCCTTAATAATTATGAAATCAAAGCATTGTCTCCTTCCATGAAAATAATTACTCTGACATGGGATTTGTTAATATTTTTCATGACTAGATTCCTGCTTGAAGATCTACCACCAAAAACCTCATAAAGTGCTGAGGATTGAGCAGCTCTCAGTGCTGATGAATCTGATTCCACAGATGAATGCAAGGTTGTCTGAAGCACTGAGTGCTTATCTCAGCACTTCCTGATGAACTTTCAATTCCACAGAGATGATGACTGTTTTACATACAATAATCATTTGAGTTTCCAAAGGCACACACACACACACACACACACACACACACACACACACACACACACAAATCCATACTTATCTAGGTAGTAAATGTTCAAACAATTATGGTAGTAAATTTTATTTACACCCAAGATATGATGAATATGTGTGTTATCCTAGGATTCAGGGAGCAAACTTCCTTAAGAAATCATCTCAGTGTGTTTCAGTGCCATGTGCAACAATGGGATGGAATACAATTCAGCTGCACTGATTTTGGAAACAAACAAATAAGTCAAAAGCAAAAGGTTCATACCTAATTTAGATAATTGGAAAATTGTTTGGATACAGAGAGATAAAGCCAGATAATATTCTAGGTAAATCCCGGAGAATGAATTTAAACACAAAACATAGGACACCTATTTGTTCAGGAAAAGGAATGAACAAAAAGAACTAAAACACAGAGGTGAGAACTGAAGAGGAATAAGAGAATTTGTATGGAAGCAATTATATGATTAATTGTTTTAAAATTATTCAAAAACAATTTATGAGATATATTTTAAGGCAGAAATCAAACTGGTCTAGTGAATGAATTCAGATAATATTAAGCTTGATAAAGCTTATCTAGGGCAAAATTTCAGTTGGTAACATTAGGAATGGACAGATGTTAGCTGACTGGAAGATCGTTATGGAGAAGGAAGCCATAAAATTCAGGAAGGGAGTGAGGAGAAAGGCCAAAAAAGAGAAATGCCAAAAAGGAGAAATTAGATGAAGAGTTAAGACTACTTGGAAATACAACTACGTGACACTAGATACAGACAATGACAGGAGATACAACAGAATAGATACTAAACAATGGCAAGCTTGACACGATAAGCAAATTAACTAGAAAAATATACATTGCATTGTGAGCAACTCCATTGTCAGTCAGTGCTATCCTAATAAACGTTTTCAAAACTGTGAAAGTGAATATAACTTTAAACTTTCAGGCAGAAAATATTTAGATAAAGCAGTCAATGGATTATGACAAAATTCTTGGAAGGGAAAAAGACAGCAAGCAAAATATTCACAAAAAAATAGTGAACTGAAAAGAATTAGATATAGTTAAAAATTCACTCTTCAAAAATAATAGCACAAATGCAAGATGTAATTAGGATGTAATCCCAATCCTTTACTGTTTTTTTTTTCTTCCCTTTACATCATGCTACTGCCTCCCTTCCACAATCCTCCTGCCCCTGGCTCTGTCCTTTCTCTTCTATGAGGGGGTCACATGCACACATACCCTGGCACATCAAGTCTCTGTGGGGCAAAACGCATTCTCTCCCTGAGGCCAGGCAAAGCAGCCCAGCTAGAAGAACATATCTGACAAACAGACAACAGCTTTTGGGATAGCCCCATTCCAGTTATTCGGGACTCACATGAAGACTAAGCTGCACATCTACTTCATCTGTGTGGGAAGGCCTAGGTCCAGTCTGTGTGTGTTCTTTGGTTGGTTGTTCAGTGTGTGAGAGCCCCAAATGTCCAGGTTAGTTGACTCTGTTGGTCTTCCTGTGGGGTTCCTCTTACCATCACCATCATGGATGCAGTCCTTACACTTAACTCTTCCATAAGATTCCCCAAGCTCCACCCACTGTTTGGCTGTAGGTGTCTGTTACAGTCTAAGTCAGCTGCTGGGTGAAGCCTCTCAGAGGACAGAAATGCGAGACTCCTGTCTGCAAGCATAACAGCCTATGATTAATAGTATCAGGGATTGGTGCTTGCCCATGCGATGGGCCTCAAGTTGGGATGGTTAGTGGATGGCCACTGCCTCAGCCTCTGCTCCGTTCCCCAGTCCATGTATTTCTTGTAGACAGAGTAAATTTTGGATCAAAGATTTTGTGGGTGGGCTGGTGTCCCTATTGCTCAATTGTGCTTCCTGCTTTGCTACAGGAGGTGGTCTTTTCAGATTCCATATCCCCAGTGCTGTGTGTCACAGTGAAGGTCACCCCTATTGATTCTTGGGCACCTCCCTTATCCCATGTCTCTATTATGTCTTGGAGATGCACCCCTCAGCTTTGCACCCCTGACAGTTTCAGATTTCCCTTCATTCTCATGGCCATCTGGCCATCTCTCCTGTCCCTCCCCACACCTGGTCATGAACATCGCCCCATTCCCTTCACCATCCCTCTCTCACCCAGTTCCTTCCCTCCATCTCTCTTTTTATGCTATTTCATTTCCTCTTCTAAGTGAAATTCAAGCATCCTTGCTTAGACTTTCCTGCTTATTTAGCTTCTTTGGGTCTGTGGAGTGTAGCATGGGTATCTTATTATTTAACACATATACTCGCCTTCATTACTTGAAGAACTGCTTTGTAACAAGGGTTTGGGGAAAACAAAATTATATTTATCTTAACTCTTAACCAAACCCACACATCTTCTAAGATAAACATCCTAAAGTCTTTCAAAGACACTAACATGAAATGCAGAAGTTTGATTAGTATGATTTTGGCTACATGAATGTTTCTATTTGTTAAAGTAAAAAGCTGAGAAGGTTCAAAATTGAATCAACCATCTTCAAAATAAATGTCTTTTTTTTCTGGAGCTGAGGACAGAATCCAGGGTCTTGTGCTTACATGGCTATGACTTAGCTTAGCTATCACTAAACTAAATCCTTAATCCCAAAATAAAGTCTTAAAATAGCTGCGGGAGTCCTACCTGTGGTAGAAAGGGATATCTCTGATTCTGTTGCCTGCCTTTTCTCCTGTTGGGTTGTCTTTTTCAGCCTTGATAGTAGAAGAGGTGCCCAGTCTCACTGTATCTGCCATGCTGGTTGATATCCAGGGAAGGTCTGCTTTTTTTCTGAAGAGAATCTGAGGAGTAAAGGATAGGGGGAAAGAGGAGAGGTTAGGTGAAAGAAATGAGAAGAGTAGAGGGAGGGAAAACTGCAGGTAGAATGTAAAAATGAATGGATGAATGAATGAATGAATGAATGAATGAATGAATATTATTGTGCTAAAATTCCACCCAGCAGATACAGTAAACTCATACTTATAGTAAACTCATGCCTCATTTGTTTTTATGCTGCCTCACCTGGCATCAAGTTACAGAAATGTCAGTCACATTAAAATGAACATCAGAACACTGTACTTGGCAGTATTCTCCTTAATCCCAGTACTAAACACATAGAAGAAGCAAATGATCTGGAGTTCAGTATCATACTTGGAGAGAGAGAGAGAGAGAGAGAGAGAGAGAGAGAGAGAGAGAGAGAGAAAGAGATTTGTAGACAAGTGAGACCCTAGAGAGATATCTCATTGGATAGACCACCTGCTGCTTTTCTAGAGGACTCGAGTTCAGTTTCCAATACGCACATGGTAGAGAGCAATTATCTGCAACTCCAGTTCCAGGAGATTCATCATCTTCTGTCATCCATGATAACTGCACGCATATGGTACATTTATTTACATGCATTCAAAACCTTTATCTATATTAAATTAATTTAAAAGAAAATATTGCATATTGCATTATACAAAATTCTTTATTATCTTTTACAATAATTAATTACACCAATAACAACTCATATGTATTATTCTTATCTAACTTTACTATACATTGTGTAATCTACATGCAAAAATATGATTACCAATGATATTTCATGAAGGGCAAAGAGATTGCTCAACAGGTGAAGTTGCCAGCCTATCTGAAATTGCTTCTTAGAATATAACCATAAGGTGCCTGGGGACCTCTGCCTGGTCAGCAGGAGACCTTAGCCAACAAGCGCCATAGAAATGTAACCTCCCAGGAGCTTGGAAGGGCCGTGAGTGGGGTTGAGGGGAGCAGCACCTCTCACCCAGACCCGCCCGGATCTGCCAGGATCTGGGGCCTGAGAACCCGGGGACAGAAAAACTCCGAAACTTCCGAATTTCACCTGCGGGTGAAACCTCTGCCTGGGCCGCCAGGAGTCAGTAGCCAACGAGCACCAGAGAGGGGTGGCCTCCCAGGAGCCTGGAAAGGCCATGAGTGGGGTTAAGGGGAACAACACCTCTCACCCAGACCCACCCGGATCTGCCAGGATACAGGGCCTGAGAACCCGGGGACAGAAAAACTGTGAACTTTCCGGTTTACATCTGTGCCTGG
>JAPYYD010005635.1:0-11918 GCA_028551405.1 Uromys caudimaculatus | reverse complement strand
AGTTTTGTAAGCTTCTTGTATATTTGTGTTCATCTCTTTCTTTAGGTTAGGGAAGCTTTCTTCTATAATTTTGTTGAAGATATTTACTGGTCCTTTAAGTTGGGAATCTTCACTCTCTTCGATACCTATTATCCTTAGGTTCTGTCTTCTCATTTTGTCCTGGATTTCATGGATGTTTTGGGTTAGGAGCTTTTTGCATTTTGTGTGTTCTTTTACTGTTGTGTCAATGTTATCTATTCTATCTTCTGTTCCTGAGATTCTCTCTTCTATCTCTTGTATTCTGTTGGTGATGCTTTCATCTAAGACTCCTGATCTCTTTCCTTGGTTTTCTAACTCTAGGGTTGTCTCCTTTTGTGATTTCTTTATTGTTTCTATTTCTATTTTAGCTCCTGGATAGTTTTGTGCATTTCCTTTGTCTGTTTGATTGAGTTTTCCTGTAATTCTTTAGTGTATTTTTGTGTTTCCTCTTTAAGGCCTTCTAGTTGTTTATCTCTGTTCTCTTGTATTTCTTTAAGGGCGTTAATTTCTTTCTTAAAGTCTTCTATCATCAACATGAGAAATGATTTTAAATCTGAGTCTTGCTTTTCTGGTGTGTTGGAGTACCCAGCCTTGCTGTAGTGGGAGAATTGGGTTCTGATGATGCCAAATAGCCTTGGTTTCTTTTCCTTATGTTCTTACCCATGCCTTTTGCCATCTTGTTAACTCTGATGTTAGTGGTCTTACTCTGTCTGGCTATGGCTTGCCCTTCCTGCAGGCCTCTGTGTCCATACTCCTTGAAGACCAACTGTCTATGACAGGTACTTGGGCCTGGAGAGCTGTGGCACAGGGTCAGCTCTGAGGTGCAGACAGAAACCAGAAGGATCTTGTTCCCAGCTCTCCCTTGACTCCTATGTCTTGATGACTCTGCAAAGGTCCTTCTTAATCCAGTGAGCTTGAACAGAAGCTGTGGCCCTGCCTGTGTTCAAAGGTGTGTCAGCACTCCTGGGATACCAGCTCTCCCCTGGAGCCCCACGGCCCAGGCTGAGGTCCCCAGGCACAGATGGAAACCGGAAAGTTCCTGTCCCCGATTTTTACCTCAGTCCCTGACCCAAGGGTTCCCGGCGGGTCCTGATGAGCAGTGGTGCTCCCCCTAACCCGACTCACAGCTTTTCCACACTCCTGGGAGGGTAGCCTTCTCCTGGCTGGTGCTCCTTGGCTATGGACCCCTGGTGGCCCAGGCAGAGGTCTCCACCCACCTTTTTTTTTTTTTTTTTTTTTTTTTTTTTTGTTGTTGTTGTTGTTTCTTTGGTTTTTGGTTTTGTTTTGTTTTAATTTTGTATAGTTCTTTTTGTTTCTACTTGGTTGATTTCAGCCCTGAATTTGATTATTTCCTGCCTTCTACTCCTCCTGGGTGTATTAGCTTCTTTTTATCCTATATCTTTCAGGTGTGCTGTTAAGTTGCTAGGGTATGCTCTCTCCAATTTCTTTTTAGAGGCACTCAGAGCTATGAGTTTTCTTCTTCTTCTTCTTCTTCTTCTTCTTCTTCTTCTTCTTCTTCTTCTTCTTCTTTTTTTTTTTTTTGTTTTTTTTGTTTTTTTTGTTTTTTTGAGACAGGGTTTCTCTGTGTAGCCTTGGCTGTCCTGGAACTCACTCTGTAGACCAGGCTGGCCTCGAACTCAGAAATCCGCCTGCCTCTGCCTCCCAAGTGCTGGGATTAAAGGCGTGCGCCACCACTGCCCAGCTATGAGTTTTCTTCTAAGCACTGCTTTCATTGTGTCCCATAAGTTTGGGTATGTTGCACCTTCATTTTCATTAAATTCTAAGTCTTTAATTTCTTTATTTTTTCCTTGACCAAGTTATCATTGAGTAGAACGTTGTTCAGCTTTCATGTTTATGTGGGCTTTCTGTTGGTTTTGTTGCTATTGAAGACCAGCCTTAATCTATAGTGATCTGAAAGTATGCATGGGATTATTTCAATTTTCTTATATCTGTTGACATCTGTTTTGTCACTGATTATATGATCAGTTTTGGAGAAGGTACTATGAGGTGCTGAGATGAAGGTATATTCTTTTGATTGAGGATGAAATGTTCTATAGATATCTGTTAAATCCAATTTGTCCATAACTTCTTTTAGTTTTGCCGTGTCTTTGTTAATTTGTGTTTTCAAGAACTGTCCAGTGATGAGAGTGGGGTCTCCCACTATTATTGTTTGAAGAGCAATGTGTGCTTTGAGCTTTAGTAAAGTTCTTTTTTTTTTTTTTTTTTTTTTATGTGGGTGGGTGCATTTGGAGCATAGATGTTCAGAATTAAGAGTTCTTCTTGGTAGATTTCTCCTTTGATGAGTATGAAGTATCCTTCCTTATCTATCTTGATGACTTTTGGTTGAAAGTCAATTTTATCCGATATTAGAATGGCTATTCCTGCCTGTTTCTTAGGACCATTTGCCTGGAACATTGTTTTCCAACCCTTTACTGTAAGGTACTGTTTGTCTTTGACACTGAGGTGTGTTTCCTGTATGCATCAAAATGTTGGGTCCTGTTTATGTATCCAGTCTGTTATTCTATGTCTTTTTATTGGGGAATTTAATCCATTGATGTTAAGAGATATTAAGGAATAGTGATTATTGCTTCCTGTTATTTTCGATGTTATTTTTATATATGTGTGGCTATCTTTTTTTGGGTTTGTTGAAAGAAGATTACTTTCGTACTTTTTCTATGGTGTAGTTTCCTTGTGTTGGTGTTTTCCATCTATTATCCTTTGTATGGCTGGGTTTGTGGAAAGATGTTGTGTAAATTTAGTTTTGTCATGGAATATCTTGGTTTTACCATCTATGGTAATTGAGAGTTTTGCTGGGTATAGCAACATGGGCTGGCACTTGTGTTCTCTTAGGGTCTGTTTGAGAACTGCCCATGATCTTCTAGCTTTCATAGTCTCTGGTGAGAAGTCTGGTGTAATTCTGATAGGTCTGCCTTTATATGTTACTTAAGCTTTTTTCCTTACTGCTTTTAATATTCTTTCTTTGTTTTGTTATTTTGGTGTTTAATTATTATGTGACAGGAGGAATTTCTTTTCTGGTCCAATCTATTTGGAGTTCTGTAGGCTTCTTGAATGTTTATGCTCATCTCTTTCTTTAGGATAGGGAAGTTTTCTTCTATAATTTTGTTGAAGAAATTTACTGGCCCTTTAAGTTGGGAATATTCACTCTCTCTTATACCTATTATCCTTAGGTTTGTTCTTCTCGTTGTGTCCTGAATTTCCTGGATGTTTTGGGTTAGGAGCTTTTTGAAGCTTGCATTTTCTTTGACTGTTGTATCAGTGTTTTCTATGGTATCTTCTGCACCTGAGATTCTCTCTTCTATCTCTTATATTCTGTTGGTGATGCTTTCATCTATCACTCCTGATCTCTTTCCTAAATTTTCTGTCTCCAGAGTTGTCTCCCTTTGTGATTTCTTTATTGTTTCTATTTCCAATTTTAGGTCTTGGATAGCTTTGTTCATTTCTTTTGCCTGTTTTATTGTGTTTTCCTGTAATTATTTAAGGGATTTTCATTTTTCCTCTTTAAGGGCTTCTAGCTGTTTATCTGTGTTCTCTGGTATTTCTTTAAGGGAGTTATTTATGTCCTTCTTAAAGTCTTCTATCATCATCATCATGAGATGTGATTTTAAATCTGAATCTTGCTTTTCTGATATGTTGGGATATCCAGGGCTCACAGTGGTGGGAGAACTGGGCTCTGATGTTGCCAAGTAGCCTTGGTTTCTGTTTCTTATGTTCTTGCCCTTGCCTTTCGCCATCTTGTTAACTCTGATGTTAGCTGGTCTTACTCTGTCTGGCTGTGACTTGTCCCTCCTGCATGCCTTTGTGTCAGTACTCCTGGGAGACCAGCTCTCTCTGAGAGGAATTTGGGTTTGGAGAGCTGACAGGGTCACCTCTCAGGTGCAGACAAAACCAGAAGTATCCTGTTTCTAGCTGTTCCTTGGTTCCTGTGTCCTGATGGCTCTGTGAGGGTCCCTATTGAGCCAGGAATTTGAACAGAAATGGTGGTCTTGCCTGTACTCGAAAGTGTGTCAGCACTCTTGGGAGACCAGATCTCTCCTGGCACTATTTGTGTATGGAGCCCTGTGGCACAGGATCAGCTCTGCAGCTGCAGAAGGAAACCAGAATGCCACTCCTAGGTCGCTGTGTCCTGAGGGTTCTGGTGTGGGTTCCTCTGAGCAGAGGTGATGCTCTTACCCCCACTCACAGGCTTGTCCACACTCCTGGAAGGCTAGCTCTCTCCCTGCACTATTTGGATATGGAGCCCTTTGGCACAGGCCACAGACAGAAACCAGAAGGCTCCTGTCCGAGGCTGTTCCTGAGTCCTTCTGTCCTGAGTGTTTCTGGAGGGGTCCCTCTGAGCAGAAGTGCTATTCTTACCTCTGTACACAGACTTGTCCATACTCCTGGGTGGCTAGCTCTATCCATTTGCTATTTGGGTATGGAATCCTGTGGTACAGGATCAGCTCCCTGGCTGCAGAAGAAAACAAGAAGTCTGCCCCTAGGTCCCTGTGTCCTAAGGGTTCCAGGCAGGTCCCTCTGAGCAGAGGTACTGGTCTTACCCCTGATCACAGGTTTGTCCATACTCCTGGGAGGCTAGATCTTTTCCTGTGACATTTGGGTATGGAGGTGTGTGGCACAGGCCACAGACAGAACCAGAGATCACAGTTTTGTTTGTCATTGAATTACTCTGAATAATGTTAATCCCAATTGTCCTGGTAAATTAAGAAATCCAATCTTTTTTTTTTTTTTGAATCATGCCCAAAGTTCTTTTTACTATAGAGCATCAGCAGTAAGTAAAGTATTATTAAATATAAGTGTTGTGTTGTTTGAAGTCCTGCTTATTACTGAACAAAAATAATCAGTATCAGGGTACTTGCAAGATAAGGTTTCTTTTTCTTTTCTTTTCTTTTTTTTTTTAAGAAGAGTTATTAAATTTTGTTTTTTTCTTCTTTTTTATTGCATATTTTATGTATTTATATTTCAAATGTTATTCCCTTTCCCGGTTTCCCCTCCAGAAACCTCCTCTCCCATCCCCCCTCCCCTTGTTTTTATGACGATGCTCCCCCTCCCACCCAACCACTCCCACCTCACTGCCCTGGCATCCCCCTACCATAGGGAATCAAACCTTCACAGGACCAAGGGCTTCTTCTCTTATTGATGCCAGACAATGCCATCCTTTGCTATATATGCAGCTGGAGCCATGGGTCCCGCCATGTGTATTCTTTGGTTGGTGGTCCAGTCTTGGGGGTATTCCAGGGGGTCTGGCCAGTTGACACTGTTGCTCCCTCCATGGGGCTGCAAACTCCCTCAGCTCCTACAGTCCCTTCTCCAACTCCTCTATCCAGTGCCCCACACTCAGTCCAATGGTTGGCTGTGAGTATCTGCCTCTTTGTCAGCCTTTGCCTAAGCCTCTAGGGAGACAACTTATCATGCTTCCATCAGCAAGCACTTCTCATGGGTTTGTAAATGATTAATGTCTCTTCTAGCCCACCATCCATGAGAGGTAGTGGAAAGGAAAGGTTAAAAGAGCAGAGGAAGATGTGGACCTGTTTAGAAATGTTTCTTTGGGATACATCTAATTTGCGTTTTCAGGATGTCAGCAGTTCAGTTCATATGAATCAACAGCAGCAGCTTGATCCACCAAACACCATTCATGAATCAGCAATGTTAGGACTTGCAAACATCACTCACAAATTTAGGACAGATTGACCTAGTAGAAACTGAAAGGGTCTGGCAATCAGCCTGTGTCCGCAGATGCCACTGCAACACCACTAGAAGATTTATGGTGCATTTCTTTCTATGAATTCATGACAAATGATGACCAACAAAGAATGATAAGGCATACCAATACAACCAACATCAGCAAAGCACAATGATGATCAGCAAAGAATGGCAACATGAATCAATACTGTATAGAGCTGCCCACCGTCTGCTGGGCTGTATCTATATCCCTTCCAAACATCATGTGTTCTCTCAAGTGTCCATTCTAGCACAACTTCACATGCCCTTTTTCCAGGCTGCCCCCAGAAAAACAGCATGTTCCTCTTCTAGCCAAACATCCTCCCATGTCTGCTTCAGCAAAAACATCCTCTCATAAGACAGTTTCCGGAAAAATATCATATCACACAAACGAATCTTCAAAAAAACTAAAAGTTTTCTCTTCAGTTCATCAGTGTACCTGCCAATTTCTATGACATAAATACATTAGCATGGTTTATTTTAAGTCAAACAGACTCTTATCCCAGTAAATGATACTGGGAAGAACTGTAAAGCAACACAAGATTGTTATGTTTCTAGGATATTTGTCACCCTTTATGTAACAGTTTGTTCAGGACCCACACGCTATACATTAGACTTCCCTGTGGTTCTTCCTTTTAGAGAGACAGATAACTAAAAGCACTAAAATTTGCATCAAATAGTACATACTATGTCATGATGTTACTGGAAGAGGATGTGTTGAAGTAGAAGCAGCATGGTTCTTTTTTTGGCCACAATGTAAGAAATAAGAAAAGTTTAGGTTCTCCAAAGTTTGATGGATGCTCTTGGTTTTGTTGTAGATCTATTTCATATACCAGAAGCTTAGTGACAGCAGAATGTATATCTCATCTTATATATGATATATTGACAGTTTTAACATAGATAAAATTTATTCTAAAATATATTAAATAAGTGATATAAGCAGTATCTTGAGAGTGATAAAATATTTCAAAGGGACTATAGAGAGGCAGTGTTTTCAAAGGCTATCATCTAAAGATCCTGGGTTGGCCCCTAGGAAGTATGGAGAATTTAGCTAGATGCTTAAGAAGAAAACATTCCAAACAATTACTAACATGTATTACAGAATGGAAAACTGTAATATGGCTAGTCTGAAGAATTCTGTGTCCTTTAGTTGAGGTAACGAGTAGAGGGAGTAACCAAAATGTAGACTGAAAGAATATAGACAAACACAGGGCCATCTTTACATCCTTATGAATTAGAAAGACAAATAGACTAGGAAAATTATATAGAAATGTTCTTTGTTGTATTGTTGGGTTGTATCCTAAAAAAATAAAATACCTAACAAAAAAATTCTACAGTAATGCAACAAATTTAAGTGGAAGAGAATACACATTTCTGAATTCCAAATCATTTATATGATACTATGATACTGCCCCCTACAGGCAGCATTGCATTACTCCTTCAGCTTGTGGTGTGAGCTGAACTTGAGGACTTATGGTCCATAAGAGTGGATGAATTGTTTCCAGCTTCTGGCTATTATAAATATGGCTGCTATGAAAAGAACGAACATGGTATGTACTCACTGATAAGCGGATATTAGCCCACAAGTTCAGAATGTCTAAGTTTCACTTAACAGTAACCGCTGGACTGAGAGTGAGGTACCAGATGGAGGGGCTGGAGAAAAGTCTGAAGGAGCGGAGGGAATTGGCAGCCCCATGGAGGGAGCAAGAGCGTCAATGGGCCTGACGCTCCCCCTGGTCGTCCTCTAGTTCAGACCACTAACCAAAGAATACACATCTATTGAACCATGATTTGGACTACTTATGAGGCAGAAGAATCACCTCGATGGCCACCAGGGAGAAAGGAGAGGACTTTGGGCCTGAGGGCGCTAGAGGCCCCAGTAAAAGGGAATGTCAAGGTGGGAATATGGGAATGGGTGGCGGGTAGGTGGGAGGAGGAATTCCCTCACAGAGGCAGGGAGGGGGAGGGGACACGGGGTTTCCAAAGAAAAGGAGAATCATCGGAAATGTAAATACAGTATCAAAAAAAAAAAAAAAAAAAAAGAGTGGATGAATTTGTGGAACCTTCAGACTGATTTCCATAGTGGTTGTACCAGCCTGCAATCTCATCAACAATGGAGTAATGTTGCTCTTTCTCCAGAAAATTGTGCATAGTATTACCTGAGGACCCAACTATACAACTTATTCTCCAACATATAACAAGGACACATGCTACACTATGTTCATAGCAACCTTATTTACAATAGCCAGAAGCTGGAAACAACCCAGATGTCCTTCAACAGAGGAATAAATAAAGAAAAGGTGCTAGATTTACACAATGGAGTACTATTAAGCTATTAAGAATGATAATTTCATGAAATTCTTAGGCAAATGGATGGAAGTAGTAAATATCACCCTGAGTGAGGTAAGCAAATCACAAAAGAACACACCTGGCATGCACTCACTGATAAGTGGATATTAGCCCAAAAGCTCAGAATATCCAAGATATAATTCACAGACCACATGAAGCTCAAGAATAAGGAAGACCAAAGTGTGGGTGCTTCAGTCCTTCTTAGAAAGGGAAACAAAATACTCACAGGAGCAAATATGGAGACATAGTGTAAAGCAGAGACTGAAGGAAAGGCCATTCAGAGACTGCCCCACCTGGGGATCCATTCCATATACAGTCACCAAACACAGACACTATTTTGGAAGCCAAGAAGTGCTTGCTGAAAGGAGCCTGATATAGCTGTCTCCTGAGAGGCTCTGCCAGACCCTGACAAATACAGAGTGGATGCTCACAGTCAACCATTGAACTGATCACAGGGTCCTCAATGGAGGAGTTAGAAAAAGGACTGAAGGAGCTGAAGGGATTTGCAGCCCCATAGGAAGAACAACAATGTCAACCAACCAGACCCCCCAGAGATCCCAGGGACTGAACCACCAACCTAAGAGTATACAACTTTGAAACTGTTGCAAATATTTGCATATTGGGTACTTTACATGAGGCCACACAAATATAGTTCACAAAATTGATCCTAGTATTAGTATTTTGATCACCATTATATCCTTTTCTGGGGAGTAATCCTGTTTGCATGTGTCTCTTTTCTGTCTATATTTTTGGGAAAAGAACATTTATGTTACCCATTTGATATCTTCATTACCATGGTTATCAATTCAGGAAAAAATCTATCTTCAGAAACATCAAGTTATCAAGGCTTTGTCTTAAAAGATAACTATTGGAACTAGAAATGATTTGGCTTGTAAATTTTAGCATAAAATAATCTATTTGGATTTTATTAATTTCTTTGTTGATTGTTCTTCCATTCATTCGTTTGTTTGCTTGTTTGTTTGCTTACTTGCTTAGTTTTTCAGACAGAGCTCCCTCTGCAGCCCAAGCTGTCTTGGAATTTGCTCTATAGACCAGTATCATCCCAAACTGTGAGGAATCTTCCTGCCGCTACCTCTGCCCCTCAATTACTGGAAGTGTAAAAGTGTGGCATCATGTCCAATAAATGTTTTCTTCTCAAATTATGTACAAATCTCCTGATCTCAGCACGAGTTGTTTACTCTTCAAGGATGTTTCCATCAGCTCACTGATATTCAATGTTCTGAGTTATTATGACATCCAATTTCCTCACTTTTATTCAGCTTTGCATTCAGAGAAACATGCTTGTGACCAGATTACTCAAAAGTTTTAAGTGCTTTAGCATTACATCTTGTTTGTGCTATCAAGTTTCTATATGGGTAATAACTTACTCTTTGTTAAGCAATAAAATTCTATTTGCTTAGAAATTGGATTATATTGTAATTTCATCAAGGATTCAGTTATCAACATTATAAAAATCTATAAATGTAGAAATTTGATAACTTTTGGCATAGCCAGATCAGACTACTTTTTTTCTTCTTATTGAAAATAGAGGGGGTGGACAGTGGCAGCTGGCATAACTGCTGCCTTAAAAAGGTTAGGTCTGACAGAGTTGTTAAATCTGTTTTTTTCCTCATAAAGGGAATGCTCCAGATAACATTTGGTGTGCAGATCTGTCCGGAAGGGCTACTATAACTTGCTAATGCACATTCCTCTTAAAGTCTTTGAAAGGTGAGTGGGAATCCATAAAATCCTTGCCTTTCTGGGGCCAGGTACCTCAGTCAATGCCACAGAGCTCCATAGCCAAATAGAGCCAGGAGAAAGCTAGCATCCCAGGAGTGTGGAGAAACCCATGAGTGGAGGTAAGGATAGCACCACTGCTCAGAGGGGTCAACCGAGAACCTTCAGGACACAGTGACTAAGGAGTAGCCTTCTGGTTTTCTTCTGTGGCCAGAGAGCTGATCCTGTGACCCAGGGCTCCATACTCAGTGCCAGGAGAGGGCTGGTCTCCCAGGAGTGCCAACACAACTTCGAGCACAGGAAAACCACCACTTCTGTTCAAACTCCTTAATCAAGAGGGACCCTCACAGAGCCATCAGGACCCAGGAACCAAGGAACACCCGGGGACAGGAACCTTCTGATTTCTGTCTGCACCCCAGAGCTGACCCTGTACTACAGCTCTCCAAACCCAAATTCCTCTCAGAGAGAGCTGGTCTCCAAGGAGTACTGAAGCAAAGGCTTACAGGAAGGACAAGCTACAGTCAGAGAGCGAAAGACCAGCTAACACCACAGATAACCATATGGCAAAAACACAAGGAACAGAAACCAAGGCAACTTGGCATCATCAGAACCTAGTTCTCCCACCACAGCGAGCCCTGAATTCCCTAACACACCAGAAAAGCAAGACTGCGATTTGAAATCAGTTCTCATGATGATGATAGAAGACGTTAAGAGTGAAATAAATGACTCCCTTAAAGAAATACAAGAGAACACAGGTAAACAGCTAGAAGCCCTTAAAGAGGAAATACAGGAAAACACAATCAAACCGGTGAAGGAAATGAACAAAATCAAGAAGGTCTAAAAATAGAAATAGAAACAATAAAAATATCACATAAGGGGACAACCCTGGAGATAGAAACCCTAGGAAAGAGATCAGGAGTCATAGACGCAAGCATTACCAACAGAATACAAGAGATAGAAGAGAGAATCTCAGGTACAGAAGATACCACAGAAAACATTGACACAACAGTCAAAGAAAATGCAAAATGCAGAAAGCTCTTAACCCAAAACATCCAAGAAATACAGGACACAATGAGAAGACCAAACCCAAGGATAATAGGTATAGAAGAGAGTGAAGATCCCCAACTTAAAAGGCCAGTGAATATCTTCAACAAAATTATAGAAGAAAACTTCAATAACCTAAAGAAAGAGATAAACATAAACATCCAAGAAGCCTACAGAACTCCAAATAGAACTGACCAGAAAAGAAATTTCTCCCATCACATAATACTCAAAACACCAAATGCACAAAACAAGGAAAGAATATTAAAAGCAGTAATGGAAAAGGTCAAGTAACATATGAAGGCAGACCTATCAGAATTACACCAGGCTTCTCACAAAGAGACTATGAAAGCTAGAAGATCCTGGACAGATCTCAAACAGACCCTAAGAGAACACAACTGCTAGCCCATGTTGTTATACCCAGCAAAATCTCTCAAGAGATGATGAAACCAAGATATTCTATGACAAAACCAAATTTACACATTATCTTTCCACAAACCCAGCCCTACAAAGGATAATAGATGAAAAACACCACCACAAAGAGGTAAATTACACTCTAGAAAAACCAGGAAAGTAATCTTTTAACACTCCCAAAAGTGCTTTCCCCACTTTCTCTTCTATTAGATTCAGTGGAACTGGTTTTATGTGGAGGTCCTTGATCCACTTGGACTTGAGCTTTGTACAAGGAGATAGGAATGGATCAATTTGCATTCTTCTACATGTAGACCGCCAGTTGAACCAGCACCATTTGTTGAAGATGCTGTCTTTTTTCCGCTGAGTGGTTTTAGCTCCTTTGTCGAAAATCAAGTGACCATATGTGTGTGGGTTCATTTCTGGGTCCTCAATTCTATTCCATTGATCTACCTGCCTGTCACTGTACCAATACCATGCAGTTTTTATCACTACTTCTCTGTAGTACAGTTTGAGATCAGGGATGCTGATTCCCCCAGAAGTTCTTTTGTTATTAAGGATAGCTGAAGAGAAAGTGGGGAAAACTCTCAAACACCTGGGTACGGGGGAAAAGTTCCTGAACAGAA
>JAPYYD010005634.1:0-11921 GCA_028551405.1 Uromys caudimaculatus | reverse complement strand
ACGTAACCAACCCAATTGGTCTAAAATACAGTGTTTGGCTGAGAATAACCTGAAACTTCTGGGTGATTTCTCTCCAACTCCCAAGGGCTGGAATACCTGTGCAAAGATTTTTCCACCTCCAAAGCACTTGATTCAGGGTTGGCTTTTACACTGCACATGATTCCATCAAGAAAATTCCCTCACAGGTTTCCTAGACCCCTTGGGTTTTTGTGCATCCCAGATGGAGACAAGCTGAGAACCAACAACGGGCACCACACACTCCGTGTGTATAAACTTTTTACCTTCAAATTTTCTCATTCATTTTTCAAAAAGATGTATTTATTTGTTTATGTGCCTGGCAGTGTGCCTCTGTTAGTTCATATGCCCTGCAGGCATGCAAGTGCTTGGAGAGAAGAAGGTGTCAGAGGGTCTGATGTGGGAGTTACAGGTGGGTAAGAATCATGTGAATGCTGCCAACTTAGTAAGTTCTGTTAAGGCAGTGGTTCTCATCCTTCCTGATGCTGAGAAAATTTAATACAGTTCCTCATGTTGTTGTCATCCCCAACCCCACATAAAAGTGGTTTCCTTGCTGCTTCTTAATACAAATTTGCTACTCTAGATACAGTGTGTAAGTATCTGATATCCAGGATATCTGAGAGGTGGTCAAATTGGAAGAGTCATTCAAACGCTCAGAGGGGCCGAGAGCCGTAGGTGGAGAAGCATTCTTCTAAGTGCTGAGCATCTCTCTCTCCAGTCCCTCGTTCTTCTTGTTGACCTTTAACACCTGAATGCTGGTGTTCCCATCATGGAGTTGGTTGTGCTTAGGTCTGGTGCCCTCTTACAAAGCTAATGAGCCTGCTAATCCCCTCACATTCAAATCATTTGGGGATGAAAAGACTTAAAATTTCTTACAGTAATTCTGAAGTATAAACCATGGTTTTGTTTGTTTGTTTTTTTAAAAACAGGGTCTCATTATTTTGCTCTGGTCAGCCTGGAATTCACTATGCAGACCCAATGGCCTTGAACTCACAATGTGCAGTTTAGCATCTGCCTCTGTGAGTGCTGGGCTTAAAGCCTGCACTATCCTTCCTCCATAGTGAGGAATTACTAATGTGTAGATGTTTTCTTCTCTCTCTTTCTCTTAAGCTCCCTTTTCTACCCTCATGTATTTTGGTGTATAAATTGTATTATTATATGGGATGTTGGAAATGTTATCTTTGTTATAGTCACTTTAAAAGTAAGGAATAGATCTGTTGAGTTTTTTGTTGGAGAGCAAGCATGAACACAGAGAAATTGCTCCCTACTTCCTCTAAAGTGCTGGGAACAAATGGCCTCTGTCAGCCTGCCTGAGTGCTTTTACTTCTTAAATAGCTTTCCTGTTTGTTTGTTTTTGTGGCAGGGTTTCTGTGTGTAACCCTGCCTGTCCTGGAATTCAAATTGAAGACCAGGCTAGACACCCTGAAATTCTACCTTATACCAGCCAGAATTGCTAAGATCAAAAACTCAGGTGACAGCAGATGTTGGCGAGGATGTAGAGAATGAAAAACACTCCTCCATTACTGGTGGGATTGCAAGCCAGTACAACTACTCTGGAAATCTGTTTGTCCGATCCTCAGAAATTTGGACACAGTACTACCTGAGGACCCAGCTATACCACTCCTGGGTATATACCCAGAAAATGCTCCAACATGCAATAAGGACAGAAGTGCCACTATGTTCATAGCAGCCATATTTACAATAGCCTGAAGCTGGAAACAACCCAGATGTCCCTCAGCAGAGGAATGGATACAGAAAATGTGGTACATCTACACAATGGAGTACTACTCAGCTATTAAAAACAATGACTTCATGAAATTCACAGGCAAATGGATGGAACTTGAAAATAACATCCTGAGTGATGTAACTCAGTCACAAAAGAACAAATGTATATGTACTCACTAATAAGTGTATATTAGCCCAAAAGTTCAGAATACCCAAGATTCAATTCACACACCATATGAAACCTAAGAAGAACTAAGATATTTTTTATGTGTCTATTTTTCAATTAGAGAATAGACCTTAAATTTGTATTATACTGAAGTACATAATTGTTCTTGGAAAATACTTGGGTGATTGAGTATTTGCCTAGCATGCTGGAGGCCAATGGATTTGATCCCCAAAAAGAAATCAAAAAAGTATTCCTGTGATGACTTTAGAACATCCACAACTACAGAGATTGGGAGATAATAACAGCAAGATTACGGCTTCAAGCCCAGCCTGCTACATGGTAACAACTAGGCCAGTCTGTTTACACGGTGAACTCAAGGCTGTCCTAGACTGCTTGAATTATGTCTGAGAAAATTAGTTCATCCTCACAGGCCATCAGGAGTGGGAAAATCTTTCAGAATTAAATCCTTTGTTTTGTTGAAAATGATGATCTCAGGTCTGCTTGATTTCTAAGTGGCGTTTTTCAGCATTTGTTATATTTACATGTGTCTGTGACTTGAAACCATTTTTTAGTCTCTCTCTTGTCTCTCCCTTCAGTCCCCTGTTAGAGCTATCCTCATGGATACTAGACAGACACTACAGCTCAGGGACACAGCCTTGCCCCTTCTTTTGCTATGTCTACTATTTATTAATTTAATGACTGTATTTCGGAGGCCTTGGCTAAGTCAGTCTGCTGGTGTACTTGAAATGTAGCCCTGGACTCCGATGGGGGAGTGTACCACACTTTTCCATTTGTATCTTCATTGAATGTTTTGAATTTAAATGTTAGATCAATGCAATTACTACAAGAATATTTTGACATCCATCGGTGAATTATGGTCACTGACAGGAAGACAGTCCTGTCATGGTTCTCTCTGCTCTGCTGAGTAAGCGTTTTGGAAAACGTCTCCCAAAGGCCTCCCTACATTTGCTCTCTTCAACTTCAGTTTCATGGTGACATGCTCCTCCATGTGTACGAGAGACTTTGTTATGACTCATGCC
Source organism: Uromys caudimaculatus (assembly GCA_028551405.1). Taxonomy (NCBI): domain Eukaryota; kingdom Metazoa; phylum Chordata; class Mammalia; order Rodentia; family Muridae; genus Uromys; species Uromys caudimaculatus. The sequence continues at coordinate 8,975 of JAPYYD010005634.1, read as the reverse complement.
CAATTCCCCTGTCCTCTTTACTGGCTCTGTCCCTTTTCCTAATTATGTGCCACTGTACTTTTATGACTTTACAAATACATTTAGTATTTCTTTCTGAAGACAGAGTGCCATGTAACCATCCAAATTGGCCTAAAACACTCTGAGTAGCTCAGGGAAAACTCCAATTTCTGGGTGACTTCTCTCTCCCTTCCAAGGGATAGATTACTTGTGTCAAGATATTTCCACATCCAAAAACTGGTTTCAGGGTGGGTTTTCCCAATTCAAATGATTCAATCCAGAAAAATCCCTCACAGGGGTATCTCCTGGATTTTTGTCAATCCCAACTGGAGACAAGCTGAGAACCAACAACAGCCACCATTCACTGTCTGTGTCAAAAGTTTTTAACTTCTCATCTTCTTACTTTTTAAAAAAAACATATGTTTATTTGTTTATGTGCCTGTTGGTAAGCCTTTGTTAGTTCATATGCCCTGAAGGCATGCATGTACTTGGAGAGAAGAGGGTGTCAGATGGTCTGGACTTGGAGTCACAGGTGGCTAAGAGTCATGTGAATGCTACAAACCTAGTAAGTCCTTTTAAGGTAGTGGTTCTCAACATTTCTAATCTGTGACCCATTTTTGCAGTTTCTCATGTTGTGGTGACTTCCACCCTCCCCAGACATAAAAGTATGTTCATTGCTCCTTCATAACGTAATTTTGCTACTGTAATGTAAATATGCGATATGCAGAATATCTGATAGGAGATCAGTTGGAAAGAGTCATACAAACCCACAGAAGAGTTGAGAGCCAAAGATGGAGAACCATTCTTCCGATGAGAGGCCAAGTCTTTTAAGTTAAGACTCCATTTTATAGAACCTGACGTAAGTTTGAACTCAAGTAAACCAACAGGCTGGTACCTAGCATTAGTTTCCAAGTTGCCATGAACAAAACCTGAGCCTAGCTCCAACAACACCCTCAACAAGACCAGTGTCTCCAGGTTACTTCCCTAACAAACCTGTACCCCCAGGTTACAATCCCACCTCCTGCTTATCAACCACTAATGCAGAGGGAGCAGAAATTAAATTTATGATATGACTGCCAGCACCAGCCAATTATGTTAAAGGTCACATAAACTTTCCAATTAAATACTGGCACATGTATCCCCTGCTTGCAGCTTATTATAAAGCCGTGCCCTGAAAGATATGCAGGACACCCCTCCCCCCAAACCATCCTGCATGATGGTGGTGCATTGGGGTCCAAGCTTCCTCAAATAGAATAAAGACCCTGCTGTGAGTTGCATCAGATTTGGCTCCTGTCTGTTTTTTAGAGTGGATCACTAATATTTTCCTGGCATTACATTTTGGTGGGTTGTTCAGGACTCACAGGAGTATTGATCTGGAGGATCTTGAAGCCAGCAAAGCTAGCCTAGGTATTTGGGTTTTTATGTTTGTAACACTGTATTTAACTTCATGCTTATTGCCTGTCTGAGCACTGAATTTGTCTGAGCTTTCTGTGTGAGATCTGCAGAGCATTATGGAAGCAAGCTTATGTAGAGGCAAATGTGGTACCCCTCCAGCTTGCTGAGATGATTTATTTTTATGTAACTTTGTGGCTTTTGTTGCCATGGTAATTCTTCTAGGTTTGAGTCCTGCTGAGGAATTTGAGTGTCCGAAGTTTTTTTATGTGGTCTGAGCAGGTGAGTACTTGGGAGGTGGCACAAAAGCTTGTGATTTGTGTAGTGACTAATTTGTCTGAATGTTAGAAACTTTCTCTGAGATCTATAGATTGGATTGAAAACTTGTGTAAACATAAATGACTTTTGTTTCCATGATGATTTTTCCAGGTCTGAGTAAGCATTTGTGGAGTACTGGGGGTAGTCATGGGTATGTAAAGGCCACCTTCTGGTTGGTTCTTGTTACTGGGATCTGTATCTTTTTCTGGTTTTGGTTTTGGTTGCTGGTTGTCTCTGTTCACAGATTCTGAGTGGCACCACATCATCTGTGAGTGCCACCTTCTGGTTGGTTCTTGTTACTATAGGCTATATCTTTTTCTGGTTTTGGTTGGTTTTTGTTTCCTGTTGTGCCTTTTTCTGTTCACTGATTCTAAATGATGCCACATCCTGGAAATGAGGCCTTGAAATATGTTTTTGTGTCTTGTGTCCGGTTAGAAAGGTCGTGACTGGGAGCATGGCTATGTTGGGGCCAGGAGATGTCTTGAATCTCGTTCTGAGGTGGGCCTGGGCTCAGGGGAGATGAGAGACACTCACCAATCTGGTTCATTTATTGTGGATGTACACCACTTTCTGGTTATTTCTCATTTTTGCCTGATAGAGAGAGAAGGCTGCATTTGTGCTTTGGGTGCAATAGAGAAGTCTTTTCCCTGAGTATTACTTTCTGGTTGTTTCTTGTCTGTGCTCAGTAGAGAGGGAAGTTTACATTTATGTTTCTCTGTGTTATATTTCTGTTTTTGTTGTTGTTGCTGCTGCTGCTGTTGCTGTTGTTACAAAGTGATTTGACAGACTCAGTAACATGAGATAGACACCTTCAACCCCTTTGCAATTAAGTATGTTAAAGAAGGGGGGAGAGAATCTCTTGCTCATTATTGAGAAAGATAAATTAACTACATTCTGCAGGTCAGAATGGCCCACTTTCAACACCAACTGGCCTCCAGAAGGGTACTTTTATTTGATATGGGTCCAGTGTATTTAAAAGGTCATTTTAAAACACATGTTTTGCCATCCTGATCAAATACCTTATGTAGTGGTTTGGCAAGATATCCTAGAGAGCCTGCCCTCTTTCCTTAAACCTTTTCTCCCTAGACAAGAAGCAGAAGTTCTTGCCTTGGCTACCAAGAAGTCCAAGGATATAAAGAAAGAGATATTAGATCATCCATCCCCTTCTGCATCACCCCTCAACCTGGTTCTCCAAGGAGGAACAGAGGAAGATGTTATTTTTCACCTCCACCTTGCTTAACCCCCCAGGTTGAACAGCAGCTGCCACTGGCAACTGTGCAGCAGGCAACCCCATCACAGGTGTTTGGAGGAGGCCTTGTTGTAGGTACATGGAGTCGGTGGGCTATGCCCCCTGAGCCTCAATCTGTCATCCTGCCATTGCATGTAGCAGAGCCAGTCAATGACCAAGGAACCAAACCCTACCACTACTGCCATCAGTGACCTTTATGGCTGGAGCACTCAGAATTCTCCCTTTTCAGACAACCCTAGAGATCTAATCAATCTCTTAGAAACAGTCCTCTTTACTCCCCAGCCCACTTGGTATGCTTGTCAACAAATTTTGCAGGTACTCTTCACTACATAAAAGAGGAAAACGATCTAGACAGAAGCTAGGAGGCTGATTCCTAGACTCAGAGGGGAGCCTAGTAGTAATCAAGCAACTATTGATGCTTTCTTCCCCTTAACTCGCCCAGACTGGGATTTTAATACTGTGGAAAATAAGAAGAAACTCTTGGTCTACCATCAGGCTCTCCTGGCAGGTCTTAAGGTGGCCGCAAAGTAGCCCACAAATTGGCTAGAGTATATGACATTAGGCATGGAGAAAATTAAAGCCCTGCAGTGTTTTTAGAGAGGGTCATGGAGGCATTTTAACAATACTCCCCCAAGGACCCTGATTCACCAGAAGCAAAGGCAGCAGTCGGTCTAGCTTTTTTAAATCAGTCAGCACCAGATATTAAGAAAAACCTCCAGAGGCTTGAGAGGTTAGGAGAAAGGAGTCTGAGGGACTTAGTGTTAATGGCAGAGAGAGTATTTAAAAGAAGAGAGACTAAAGAGAAGAAGCAGAAAGAGGACAGACGCAACTGACTCCAGACCTGGCAAAGATCCTGTTGCCAGTCAAGGCCAACCCAGAAGACTGTAAGAGATGCCTAATACTGAGAAGAAGGAGAAAAGGGGAGACCCTAAAGATCAAAAGTGCTCCTCCCCAACTCCAGGGTAACCCTAAAGTAAAAGAGAACTCCACCAGGTTTTTTTGCTGGTAATAAAGTTCAATATTCTGTCTTGCTAAAACCTAAACGTAAAGTCTCCTCATCAGTTTAGAATGACTTCCTGGTGGTGACAGAATGAAAACTAAAACTCAGGGCCCCTTAGAGGCTCTCAAAAACTCAGACTATTGTGCCTATGCTAAGAAGTCTTTACTCCACCAATTACAGGCAACTTCCCTAGACCTGGGGATGCATACTCAGACTCGGGGCCCTGGCAACAGCCAATGGCCAATGTGTCACTAATTGGCAGAACCTGGCCCCCACCCTGTTTACACATCAGTGCAGCAACGACCTCATGGTTAAAGAAGATGCAGAATGACTCATTACCAGTCTCTCTTCTTGAATGTCTCCATGATTACTCTTTAGCTGCCCTGCTGTCTGATACTGATCTTCATAGAAGGTTCTCTGCATGGCCACTCAGACGGATGCAGAGGTAATGTGGTTCATCAATGGCAAGAGCTTCATTAAGGATGGACAGAGGTATGCTGGGGCAGTGGTCATGTCAAACACTGAGAGTATAAGGACAGAGTCATTCCTGGCAGGAATGTTAGCCGAGAAAACTGAACTGGCACCTCTGACCAAGGCGTTACAGCTAAGAACAGACAAGAGACAGTGATAGTTGGTGTGTCTTTGCTACCACTCATATCTGTTGGGCTATTTATATATGCAGAGGCCTTATGATGCCAGAAGGAATGAGTATAACTCCATGCTAGAGGGCAACAAGATAGCCCACTTAGTGTCCCTAAATGTTTGGCCCCTTATATCTTTGATTGACCTATGCCCAGGATTTCCCACACTCTAACCAGACTGAAGATGTGATCTGGGCCAAAAACCCCTCCATATCTCAGTCATAAGAGATGACAAAGGACAGCTGAGTACAAACTAATTGTATCAGAGAAAATGGGTATAACCATACTGAAAAAGATCTATTGTTCTTCACATATGGGACTGTGGAGAATGCAGGAGTTAGTCTGCCAGTCCCACATTAGAATTAGAGATGCCAATTTGAAAATAGATGAAATTGTTAAAAATTATAAGGCCTATTAATTGATTAATGTGTTTGCCAATGAGAAGAACCCTGGGATACCAAGCCAGGAGTCTATTAGGAAATAAACTTCACAGATACAAATATTTCCTGATCTTTATAAATACCTTTTCAGGATGGACTGAGACTTTCCCAACTAAGCATGAGACTGTGTAGGTGGTAACAAAGAAACTACTAAAAGAAATTCTTCCAAGGTATGGTCTTTCTATGCTTATAGGGTCAGACAATGGACCTTCATTTGTGTCCCATGTCAGTTAGAAATCAGGTAATCTTCTCAGGATTGATTGGAAACATCATTGTGCTTACAGACCTAGAGTTCAGGACAGGTAGAGAAGATTAATAGAATCTTAAAGGAAGCCATAATAAAATTGATCTTAGATACTGACAGTGACCGGGTTACTATTCTTCCCTTAACTCTTTATAGGGGACAAAATTTTCTATAGCAGATGGAACTCACCCCTTTTAAAGTTATGTTTGGTTCACCTACTGAGAGATGGTATTACAGAAGTAGAAGATTCCTAATTATTACACGATTTCATGGGTGTAGAATGGGTACACAATGTGTTTGGCTTAAAGTTCTTGCTTTCCACCAAACAGGTCCACTTCCGGGGCTTCCTTTAGCCCGGAGATTGGGCTCTAGTCAAGAGACAATGCCAGGGGTCACCAGAACTTCCCTAAAAGGGTCCTTGTGCTTCAGATTTGCAGTGTGGATCCACCACACATCCGTTTGCAGTTGAAGATGACTCTGGCTAGCAGGATCATTCAGCCTTAACACTCCTCCTGTCTCCCATTAATGGGACCCTACCGGTGCCCTAGGGACACCACAAAGACATAGCCCTGTTACTGTTTTCATGAAGCTTCAGGAAGTCCCATGATTTCGACTTCTAGTCACAATGAAAGGTGGGAGGGAATGAGATGCCAAAGCTTTTAAGTTTAGGCTCCATTTTAGAAAACCGGACCTAAGTTTCAACTCAAGTAACTGCCCTAATACTATGTGAGTAGGTCCTAAATGATGGAAGCTTCTTTCTTACTGCACTTAGTGAATTGGATTTCTGAGCACTTATCCATCTGCTGGTATCCATGGTGCCTCCTGTGTTTGTTTTTCCTCCCCTCCTTTTTCCCATAGTCCCATGGAGCCCAGGCTGGCCTTGAACTTGCTCTGGAGTTGAGAGTGTGTTTTAACTTCTCCTCCTTCTTCCTTACCCTAAAATTACAGGTAAATAACACCTCAAACAGCACACTTAAGCTTTTATTGAATGCTGGAATTAAAGGATTAGTTTGAAAACACTGATAGTTGTCCATTTCAGTTTTTTCTCATATGCCCAACCAATTAATTGTCCTATCACCCTTTATTAAAACTTTAATCTTTCCGACTAAAGGCCATTATTTCCAACATTACGTAGTCTCCTATTTTTTGCTGTGTTTTCCTATAGAAGGTGTATTAGTCAGGGTTCTCTAGAGTCACAAACTTATGGGTAGTCTCTATATGGTAAGGGAATTTGTGAATGACTTACAGTCTGTAGTCAAACTCCCCAACAATGGTCAGAAGTAGCTGTGAATGAAAATCCAAGAATCTAGCAGCCGCTTAGTCCCACAAGGCTCGCAGGCGAAGAAGATTGAATCTTCCTCCTTCCAATGTCCTTATGTAGATCTCCAGCAGCAGGTGTGGCCCAGATTAGAGGTGTCTGTACCACCACACCTGAAACTTGTGTCTTCCAGACTCAAGATCTGGATCACAGGTGAGCCTTCTAATTCTGGATTGTAATTCACACCAGATATAGTCAAGTTGACAATCAGAAATAACCACTACAGAAGGATTATGAGAAGGTTGGTGTAAATTTTGTAAAAGGAATGGGAGAAGAAGGAAAAGAGAAATCCCAATCCATTCTTATGCCTTTCTCTCTTTCTCTCTGGTAACCCCCTATCCCATTCCTGTTCCCCCTGCCTCTATGAGGGTATCCCCCCACCCACCCACCCACTCCCATCTTCCCTTGCTAGCATTCTCCTATACCGGGGCCTCAAACACTCTCAGACCCAAGGGCCTCTCCTCCCACTGATGGTCAGCAAGGCCCTCTGCCACATATGTGGCGAGCACCATGGGCCCTTCCATATGCATTCTTTGGTTGGTGGTCCAGTCTCTGGGAGCAATGGGGGGCCTGACCAGTTGACACTGTTGCTCCCTCACTATAGGGCTGCAAACTCCCTCAGTTTCTTCAGTCCCATCTTCAACTCCATCTGGGACCCTTCACTCCAACAGTTGCTGTGAATTGAATCATGGGTGTTCCAAATTTTTGAGCTAAATCTGCTTATCAGTGAGTACACACTATGTTTGTTCTTTTGTGACTGAGTTACCTCACTCAGGATGATATTTTCAAGTTCCATCCATTTGCCTGCGAATTTCATGAAGTCATTGTTTTTAATAGCTGAGTAGTATTCCATTGTGGAAATGTACATTTTCTCTATCCATTCCTCTGTTGAGGGACATCTAGGTTGTTTGCAGCTTCTGGCTATTATAGATATGGCTGCTATGAACATAGTGGAGCTTGTGTCCTTATTGCATGTTGGAGGGTCTTCTGGGTATATGCCCAGGAGTGGTATAGCTGGGTTCTCAGGTAGTACTATGTCCAATTTTCTGAGGTCGGCCAAACTGATTTCCAGAGTGGTTGTACCAGCTTGCAATCCCACCAGCAATGGAGGAGTGTTCCTCTTTCTCCACATCCTCACCAGCATCTGCTGTCACCTGAGTTTTTGATCTTAGCCATTCTGACTGGTGTGAGGTGGAATCTCAGGGTTGTTTTGATTTGCTTTTCCGGATTACTAAGGATGTTGAACATTTCTTTAGGTGCTTCTCAGACATTCAAGTTTCCTCAGTTGAGAATTCTCTGTTTAGCTTTGTTCCTCATTTTTTGATAGGGTTATTTGGTTCTCTGGAGCCTAACTTCTTGAGTTCTTTGTATATATTGGATATTAGCCCTCTATTGGATGTAGTTTTGGTAAAGATCTTTTCTCAATCTGTTGGTTGCCATTTTGTCCTATTGACAGTGCCCTTTGCCTTACAGAAGCTTTGCAATTTCATGAGGTCCCATTTGTACCTTTAGTTATTTCAATGCCTATTTTAATAGTGGTTCTTAAACACTTTAACCTCTCTTTTACCCCCCACCCACCAGAGGTAGTGGAAAAGACAGGATACTGGGGAAGTGGACCTGTTTAGAAACTGCCATCTGTATTGTCTGGAAATTGGCAGATGAATTCACTGTTCAGTAGCAGCTGTTTGATTCACAGGTCAGAAGTAGCAGCTAGATCCACTGACAAAGACTTCTCAGATGTGCCATCAGTCCAGCTTGGTAGACACAGGTTAGCAGCAGGTGGCAGGACCCAGCAGGAACATCTAGGCAGGAGGAATTTGGACCAGCAGGGATATCAGGAGCTGTGCCTCTCATGACAGAGGAAATAGCTGGGAATCGGGGAGACCAAGTGTTTTGTTATGCAAGTAAGCCAAGTTCAGCATGTCACTGTCTGTCCAGGCCTTTTTATACTCCCACCAAACATCAGGTGTCCTCTACAGGTCTTGCCTTAAGCACAGTTCTTGGCTTACCTTAGAATATGTCTTGCTGGAGCAGGTGTATCTGTCTCAGCTGGCATCACTCTGCCAATCAGCCTGAGTCTGTGGAAGTGGCAAGAAACAGCAGCACACCACAGAAGATTGTGCTGTGTGTCTCTCTGTGGTGTCCTGCCCATTTTGCTGAACTGTGCAATGTAACGTGGATCAATACCTGTTTTAATTAGAGAAGAATCCTTCATCATGTGTGCTTTCTCCTGCTTGCTTTAGCAGATCGCCATTTCTCCTTTGTCTGCTTCAGGGAAGCGTTCCTTCAGGAGTCGGCTTTAGGCAAACACCATCCCACACAACTGACTTTCCAAAGAACCCTTTACATTCTCCTTTTCCCTTTAGTGTTTTTAAA
>JAPYYD010005633.1:0-11922 GCA_028551405.1 Uromys caudimaculatus | reverse complement strand
ATTTCCTCCTAGAGGCGAGTTGGGGAGGGGATGGGGGTATCCAAAGAGGAGACTCAGAAAAGGGGAAACATTGGAAATGTACATAAAGTATCAAAAATAAAAAAGGAGGAAAAAAAAAAAAGGAAGTAAAGACCACGTCCTCGGGAGACACCAAATATCAGCAGAAACAAAATTAGGACTGTGAAAGACAAACCTCAAGGCAGGCCTATGGAGAACATGGAGAACATGGTCTGTCCTGTGAAGATGCATCCCACGGTAGACCTTCCAGCTAGCTGCTGCCTTCTGGCTTCCTTGGCTGCTGCGGGGAGTCATCCTCCAGGTTCCATGCAGTTCCTCCAGGAGGCAATCTTTCCTTGCTCTGCCCTTCTGTAGTTTCTCTAGGCATGGAGGTGTGAGTGCGGAGGTGTGAACCTAATTGTGTGCACTTCTCTGTTCTCAGGAGGTCTGATTTCTCTGAGAATTGGACTTTCTCAGTTGACCTCTCCCTGTCCAGGAGAGCACTTCCGCTTCCTGTTTCCACCTCAGTGAGCTGGTGCCTCTTTGTCTCTTGGTTCTTTTTCTGACTCTATAGAAATGCCCACCTGATGTTTGCATCTTCCCCTTTAATCTTATAGCCACATATATATATGTATATATGGGATTCCCATAGGGAATCTGTGTGTGATTGTGGATGTACTGTAGGTGAGGCGGTGAGGCGTTACTCAGGGCAATGAAGCAAGATACAAACTTCATTCTGCTCATGTCCCCTCAGAGCAAACACGTTCTCTAATTTAGGGATATTTTTCTTTAATTTTTTATTAGCTATCCTGGATTATTTTGTGTTTACATATGAAGTTGAAGATTTTTTAAAAAATTTCTGTGAAGAATTATATTGGCATTTTGTTGAGGATTATGTTGATCCTTTGGATTGCTTTTGGTAGGGTAGTTATTTTCACTGTATTAACCCCACTGATCCATGGGCATGGGAGATCTTTCTATTGTCTGATATCATCTTGAATGTCTTTCTTCAGTGTCTTAAAGTTTTTATTATATAAGTCTTTCACTTGCTTGGTTAGAGTTATCCAAAATATTTTATGTTTTCTGAGGCTTTTGTGAAAAGTATTATTTTCTTGATTTCTTTCTCAGTCCATTTGTTATTTATATATGTGAAGGCTACTGATTTTTTTCTCTGTTAATCTTGTGTTCAACTACTTTGCTGAAAGTGCTTATCAGGCTGGAGGGGTTTTGCTGGTAGAATTTTTGAGGTCACTTATGTATACTACCATATCATCTGCAAATAAAGATACTTTGATGTCTTCCTTTCCAAGTTGAATCCCCTTTTATCTGCTTCAGTTGTCTTATTGCTCTAAATGTCTGCTAGAATTCTGCAGTGGGTCCATTTGGTTTTTTATTTTGTTTTGAGCTGGATGTCTTTTATTTCTGTTTCAACCTGCTCTGTTGTTATGGTCTGTTGAGGTGGTTGACTTGTTGGTTTAACTTTAGTGGTTTGGGTGAATGCAGAAACCCAACCATTTCTTTTTGGTTTTCCACACTAACAAAGGATAGGTTTTTTTCACAATATTTTGTTATTTAAATTTCTTTGATGTCTGTGTAGTGTTTCCGTGCTCATTTCTGATTCTGTTCATTTGGGTCCTGGCTTTCTTTGTTTTGGTAATTTGGACCAAAGGTCTGTCCATGTGTTTATCTTCTCAAAGAGCCAACTCTTAGATTGTTGATTTTTCTATTATTCTCTTTGTTTCCAATTCTCTGATTTCTGCTCTGATTTTTGTTATTTCTTGCCATCAACTGGGTTTGGATTTGGTTTGTTCTTGTTTTTCCAACTTTTTAATTTGAATCATTGAGCCACTTACTTGTTTCTGAGTTTTCAATGTAGGCCCTTAGAACTATAAATCTCCCTCACAGGACTGCTCATGCTGTGCTGTGTTTTCATTTTCACTTAGTTCCAATAAATGTTTTATTTCTCTCTTGATTTCATTTTTGACCCATCCATCATTAAATACTGAGTTGTTTAATCTCCGTGAGTTTGTGTACTTACTAGAGCTTTGTTTAGTGTCAGTTTTAAGTTTTATTGCATTGTGCTCAGATAGGACACAATTTGTGATTTCAGTTTTTTTTGAATCGTCCTGGGGTTTGGTGTATTTTAGAAAAGCTTCCATGTATTGCTGGGGTCCCTGAAATAGTCCCACTGTAAGGGACATCAGAATCACGACACAGGCATCCATTCACATACAGACGTGTCTGTACATGTATTGATACATACGTGCACACACATGTATTTGTATTTTCTTTCTCATTAATGCAGCTGCACATTTTTTCTGTTAGACTTATTTTCCAGTGGCAAGTAATTGAAACTGATCAGAAAAAAAAGTTAGAGAACTTCCTTCTGTCTCCCTAGTGGCTAGCTGCAGTTAGCTGCCAAGAATTGAGCACATCTTGGCTGTTTCAATTTTTAGTCTTCTTTTTTTTAATCAAACATGTCTATATATAATAAAAAAAAAACCACTTTGTACGGTAGGAATGGAAAATTGTGGTGATGGCTAATTGGTATTGTCAAGTTCACTGTATGAGGAATCGCTGCAGAACCACGCCTTTGTGTGTGTCTGTGATGACCTTAATTGATGTGGAAAGGGATACTTTAAAGGTAGGTCGTGTCATTCCCTGGGCTGACCCCACAAACTGAATAAAAGCTGAGAGCGAGCTGAGCACCCGCACTCAACACTGTTTGTTTCCGGACTGTGGAAGCAATCTGACCAGCTGCCATATGCTCCTGCTACTGTGATTTCTTACAAACTCTTCCTCTCTTACAGGTATTCGATTACAGCAACAAGAAAGCACCTCTATAGTAGTCATGACACTGAGAGGCCAAACCTACTCTATCCCGGGATCAGCCTCCATCTTAAGAGAAACTTGACCTGTTGCTGAACCCAAACTGCACCCAAGTACCAGATAGGACCTCATGGCTTGTCCTTGGCCCATAACCCAAAGTTACTTCCTAGCTACTTTCTAGCAACAGTCAATCAAAGATTAATCTGATTGTTTCAGATGTACTTTCAGACTAGTTGTGATTGTCCATGGTTTTGCTTCAGAGCACCCACCTGTTGGCTTACAATAGTCATTCAATTAGAGGTGTGCCAGGCTGAACACCCCCTCACTTGCTCCCATTTCCTATGAAACCTTGTCCTGCTGAGGGCTCCGGGCTGCTTCACCAACCTGTCCTGCTGCATCAGGATCAGAGGTCAGCAGTCGGAGGCGAGTAAGCCCAGGCTTGAGCTTCTAATAAAGAAACTCTAGTGAAGTTGCATTGAATCGGCTCCTTAGTGGTCTTTTGGGTTCACAAAACTGGCACAACAGAAAGCTCTCTTCACCTGTAAGCACCATTGTATCTCACAGCATTGATTTATTTTAGTAGTTTCATGAGAAAAGGAGGGGCAGAATTTATTATTATTATTTTACTTTTTGCTTGCATGTATGTTTGTGTAAAAGTGTCTGGTTCTCTGGAACTGGAGTTACAGTCAGTTGTGAGCTGTTTCTGGTACTCATATTGCTTAGATGCTTAGCCTTTCACCCCAGTAGATAACAGGTACCTGTATCACTCAGGTTTGGGTGTGCTGGACTAGATTCACAAATGTGCTCAGTACTGCACTGGTGCTCAGTATTATGGAGCTGCAGGACATAGTGGAGTTTGTATGGCTCAGTGCTTAACACCACATCAGTATTCACTAAGTCAAGGATGCCTGGTATGGCACAGATGTTAACAGAGTTGAGATGCTGGTATTGCACAGGTGCCCAGTATTTAGGTGCCCGTGTAGAGCCTGTATCATCTGGAGTCTCCAAATTGTCATTTTATCCCCTGCCAGGAAAATGAGAAGACTAGATACAATCTCATATTGTTCTCTGTGACCTTTTAAAATACTGCTGTGGATTAGTCTGCTTTTGTTCCAGTTTTTTTCTCTGTATCTTGTTTCTCAAAGACTGGGCTGTCATTCAATATGAGAAAGTTGTCATAGCTGAGCCTTGCTACAATGTTGAAATGATAACTGCCGTATCCATAGCTGAGCCTTGCTACAATGTTGAAATGATAACTGCCGTATCCTTTGCTATGTCCATCTGACTCTGTACCATACATCCACCCCTTCTGTGATGGTACACTTTTGATTGTCAACCTGATGTTACATAAAATTCCCATGGAAAGAATCTCTGGCATATCTGTGAGAGTTATCTTGAATGAGAATTCTGGAATTTTGGCTTCTTTAAAAAACACGGAAATATTATAAGAAAGTGTTTTCATTTTGTCCTCAGGTGTGGGGATATGAAGCTGCTTCAGACTGTCCACAGCAGCTCTGTCAGAGACATAGTTTTGTCAGCTGCAGTTTCTGCAATTGTGTGATTGGAATTTTGGGAACTTTTCAGAGGGTATATAAATGCTAGGGCCCTGAGAGATAGGGTTGGTGGTTCTTGGTCATTCAGGGGGATTGGTTGTGGCTTGTTATTAGTTGTGCTGAAAGAAGAAACAAGAAGAAAGTAATTAGTTCAGAGATCCCTCTCTCCCCTCTATCCTTCTTTCTCTCCTATCTAGTGATAGAGGGTGAGACTGTATGTGTGTGGGGTGGATAAACGGTAGGAAAAAGAAGACCCCACAAAGTAGCAAAGAGCAGCTACATCATCTAGATTCAATTTATTGAGTTTGGAAGAAACACCCAGGATGTGAATGTCACCATTCTATGGACTGGGGTTCTGCACCAAATGTGAAGGAGAAAGCAAGTCAAGCACGGGTACTCATCTCTCTCTGCTTCCTGACTGTGGGTGTAATGTGACCAGCAGCCTCCTGCTGATATGACTTCACACAGTGATGAATTGTATTCTAAACTGTGAACAATAACTCCTCCTAGGAGTTGCCTTTGTCTGGCATTTTTTCGGCAGTAATAAGACAAGCAGCTAGTAGTTGGAAGAAAATTTGGGTAGAATGTCTTTCCTTTGTGTCAACTGCTGTGATGAAACACCATGACCAAAAAGTATGTTGGGGAGGAAAGGGTTTGTTTGGCTTACATTTCCATATAGCTGTTCATCATCCAAGTCTGGACAAGAACTCAAGCAAGGCAGGAGCCTGGAGGCAGGAACTGATGCAGAGGTTGTGGAGTGATGCTGCTTACTGGCTTGCTCTTCATGCCTTGCTCAGCCTGACTTCTTATAGAACCCAGGATGCCATCCCAGGGATAGCACCATCCACAGTGGGCTGTGCTCTCGCCATCAATCACTAAGTAAGAAAGTGCCCTACAAACTGGATCTTATGGAGGCATTTTCCCAGTTGAGATTGCCTCCTTTCAGATAACTCTAGCTTGTGTCAAGTTGAAATGAAACTATCCAGCAAACCTTGGTATCTGAGATGCCATATTGGTCATCTTGAATCTTTTGTTTTTTATCTTCCCTTTTGGATTCGAGTCAATATTTTTTTTTCTCCAATGGAGTGCGTCTAGTTCTGTGGTTCTCAACTTGTGGGTCACCGCCCTTTTAACAGGGCTTACCTAAGATCATTGGAAAGCAGAGATATTTATATAATTTTGTGGTTGGGGGTCACTGTATTAAAGGGTTGCAGTATTAGGAAGAACCACACTGATCTAGGTGATCACTAAGAGCTTGACTCATTTTATATATGTTTCAGTTGCAAAGGAGCAGTCTTTGTTTAAACCCAGAGAGTTCATTTTGGTCTTTTGCACCCGGGGTTGTAGTGATCTGTATACACGATGCCTAGCAGCTGATACAGGCTCAAGTGGATTCTTGGTTCTGCACCTGTCTGTCAGTCAGGCTTCCAATAAGGTGTTTCACATCTGCCCCAAGCAAGTCAGTTAAGAAGCACAGCACAGCAGGAGGGGCACTTAGTGGATAGCTTCTGGGGAAGAGATAGTCACTTTCTTTGGGAGATAGCTACTGGCAGGTTGCTCCTGTACCTGTGGATGACAATATCTGTGAGTATATATGGGAGGCACTGACTGGACTCAATGGGTGTGATGTGTTTTAAGGAAAATGGCCCTCATAGGCTCATGTTTAGATGCTTGTTGCCCAGTGAGTGGCACTGTTTGGGAAGGATTAGGAGGTGTGGCCTTGTTGGAAGAGGTGTAACATTCTTGGAGGAAGTGTGTCATGGGGGTTGGGGGTAGGCTTTGAGGTCTCAAAAGTCCACACCACTTAATTTAGCTAGCTCTCTCTCTCTCTCTCTCTCTCTCTCTCTCTCTCTCTCTCTCTCTGCTTTATGGTTATTGTGCCAATACACAAGTTCCCAGCTACTGCTCCAACACCATGCCTATTTGCCTGCTGCCATGCTTCCCACCATGATCATTGGAGACTCCATTCTGAAATTATAAGTAATGCCCCAATAAACTCTTTTCTTTTGTAAGTTGCCTTGGTCATGATGTCTCTTCACACCAATATGAAAGTAACCAAGATAATGGGTTATTTAAAAAGAAAAGGACATGAACTTGGGAGTGAGATGTGTTGAGAGAGTCCAGAAGGAACTGGGTGGAGAGGGTCAGGGTAGATATGATAAGGACATGTGTCTTAGTTAGGGTTTCATTACTGTGAAGGGACACCATGACCATAGCAACTCTTATAAAGGAAAACATTTCAGTGGGGCTGGCTTACAGTTTCAGTCCATTGTCATCATGGGGGGAAACAGGGCAGCATTCAGGCAGACATGGTATCGGAAGAGCCAGTAGTTCTATGTCTTGATCCAAAGGCAGTGGGAGGAGACTGTCTTCTATAGGCAGCAAAGAGGAGGCTCTCTTCCACACTGAATGGACCTTGAGCACTATGAGACCCAGCTTTATGAACTGGGCCACTGCTGGGTTGTCATCCTCCTGTCCAGCAGGCAGACCCATTGAGAGTACTCTAACTGCTGAGGTAACTATCTTCAGGGACAGAATAACTAGCACTGCCTACATAGTGACACACTTCCTCCATTGGGCCACACTCATTCCAACAAGACCACCCCTCCTAACAGTGCCATTCCTTGTGGACCAAGCATTCAAACACATGAGTTTATGTGGACCAAACTTATTCAAACCACCATAATATGTACACATGAATAACATTTTTCAAAAAATCAAAACATAATGTGTACTTGGGCTTGAATAGCTTCCACTCTGTCTTTCCAGAATACACCTTCTAACTCATCTTCAGCGTTAGGTACCAGAGTGATTTGGCACACCTGTGCTCTGACACAGACTCACCCCCCCAATCCTCCTCACCAAGGACTCTTATTATCTATAAGGCAGTATCCAACCCCCCCAGCATGGAGGCCCAGACCCTGGTGATCTGGTTCTTTGTAGCTTCTAGCTTCAGCCTATCCTTATTCCCTTTCATGTATTCCACATATTTGATGGTTGGTTTTAATGTCAACTTATGTGGGGGAAGTGGACTGTACTGCCAGACAGAAGAACTGGTAAGGTTGAGACGGCCCAAACCTTGGGAAATCTCAGAATTGAGAATGGTAGGCATGGGGCCAGCTCGCTGCCAAGCTCTGCTTGTTCTGGAACATGTAACCTTGGCACTTCATTGAGAAGGCTATGACAATCAGTCACAGAAGGACAACACCTGAAGTCCTTCCCCATGCAAATAGAGCATCCTAATACCTCAGACTGAGCCAAGGGGAAGCATTTGCGCCTGGATCCCACTCTACTCCCAAAATGTTTATAAAGTTCTGATCCACATGGAATAACATGCAGGAGTTATTTACCAAGAATCGTCTGAGAGTGGCTGTTTAATTGAGCTGTAACACTCTAGGAAGAGTTTTCTCTCCCAAAGCATTCATCTCTGTACCTTGCATCCACCCGCAGGCCAGGCTCCTGCCACTGAGGCTCCAGCCATGGTTCTCTGCTGCTTGCTGCTGCTTGCTGCTGCTTGCCAGGGGCCTCCACCACTGCTGCTGCTGGCATGGGTGTAGGAGACAGCAGGAGAGACCCTGGCTACCTGCCCTGCACCGGCTTCCCTTCAGAGATTTGTAACACTTTGACCATTCCGGCCAGACCAGAGCTCTGCAGGACCTTTGTTTAGGCCGGACCAGAGATCCTCGGAATTTCTCCCTTCTGGTTCAGGGAAGAACGCCACCTGGAGACCCCTATCACAGATTGCATTCTGCCTCCCCTGAGTGTCTGTCATATCATAGTGTCGAGGCAGACAGGCAGCCCAATAGACTTGCCACTAATTAGGATCACGTGAGCAGGGAGTCTTGCCTGCCTTAATCGATCTATGAAGAGGCTCCTCAAATGTGGACAGGGCCTTCTGGGGACAGCCTGGATGACAGTCTGGACAACAGGATGTAACAGGGTGTAGCAGAAGGAAGACCATTCACCTTTGCTTTCTTGGCTTTCCTTCTTGCTGCTGAGTTGATTTATACCGTTGCTGCGGCGGCGGTTGCTGCTGCTGCTGCTGCTGCTGCTTCCCTGATATAAGAACCAGCATTTCCAGGCTTTCCTTGACTGAGGAGCAGGACTCTCCAGGAGGCTCCAGGTTTTGGTGCCAAATTGGAACTGCTGAGGTACCCAGCCTCATGGACTGGGAAGCTACTGGGTTGTCACTACCCTGCCCAGTGTGAGGCAGCTCCAGGGAAAGTATGCTGACTGCTGAGGTAACTATCCTCACAGACAGAGTAACCACAGGGTTTGCAGCCTCTCAGGTGTGATTCAGCTGTTGCCACTCCCTCATTCCAGTGGATGTGGTCCTCCAGAGAACTGTGACCAGAGTAAACGTGTCCTAGGAAGCACACACAACCACACTTCCCAGCCTCGCACCTATGTCTCCCCATTCCACGTCTCTCCTAATATGTCTCGTACAGATCTCGGCTCAGAAACCCATCTCCAAGCCTCCCTCCCTGCCTTTCTTCTCAGAAGGTCGAGTTCTTTTGACCTCCAGCAATTGCAGCTATTTTAATACCTTAATTACCGTGGCGAATACTCTGCAGCTAACGTGCTTGGTGAAGAAACTTGGACCACAGGTGTAGAATGGGTGACAGAGTCTCACTGTGTGGGTACGTATCAGTCCCCCTATGATTCTAATTGCTGAACCTCATGCCAAGGACAAATGAAAGGCGGTGTACGGCCCATGACATCTGAGGTTCTCTGCCCTCTGACGACCATGCACTTGCATGCTTGTCCGTGCCCTTTCCCACACGTGTACTTTACCCTCCTAACCGCTCCCCCCAATGAAATATCCACCCCCCTAAAATTCCAACATTTTGATTTGCTCATGAGAACCTGGAGTGTGGAGGAGTCAAGTAATTCCTCTCAGGTCGTAGCGAGTCAGAGCTTGAGGTGAGAGTTTTGTCTGACTCTAGCCTATTCCAGAACCAGTCTCCTGCTTTAACACTACATAACACTACATTGAAACCCTAAGTTGCGAACTTGAAATGTCTGTAGTTCCATTAGCGGCACTGAGCCAGCTAAAATCCTGTGGGCCCTAAGGCATTCCAAGGCTCTGATGAGAAAATGTTCAGGGAAGGCATGGAAAATAATCTCAAAGCTTAAATAAAATAAAAGCGTCAGGAGTTCTTTCCAGGGAGATAAAGTTCTCCTCTGGTATTTACACAGTGCTTGGCGCTGAGCCCTGGACCCACTGCCCTGCCTCCTGGAGAGGCTGAAATCCACACCTCTCTTGACAGGATGGGATGAATACTGTAGATTCCAGCCTCAGCAACGGGATCACGGGAACAGAGTGTGAGCCTTGTTCAACCTGTGTGTGTGTGTGTGTGCGTGTGTGTGTGTGTGTGTGTGTGTCCGCATGCTCAGGTGCAAGTACACAGCTCGTGTGTGAGGCCTGAGGTGAACCTGCAGTGTTTCTTTCCTTGGGCATTTTTTGAATCCCCATGTAAGTCTCCTCTGTATAGGCAAACAGCCGCAGGATGACTGCTCTTTGGAAAGCTGACTGCTTCAGTGGTGTGGGCTACACTTTCCCACCTCTACCACGGACACCTAAGCCTGGTGGTGTAGTTGTGGACCCTCTGGAGTCTAGGTTCGAGAGTAGATGGGTCTCTCAGGGATGAGGGAGGGTTGGGAATGGGGGAGGGATGAGCACACTGTGTGAGGTCCTTAGGGAATGCTGACTGAGCTCAGCGCCCGCCATTTCAGAGAGCACCATTGGGGAAAACCTCACTCCAGTCTGTGCTGTTCCAGCATTCCAAATCTGAGTCTTTCTGGGGTCCACAAGGTCACAGCTGCGGCTTTTCAAGAACGTCTTTCCTCCTAGGCCCCTCTCTTCATAATTTATCTCATCTGTCAAGTCTGTCCATAGCCTTAACTCTGCTCTATGT
Organism: Uromys caudimaculatus; assembly: GCA_028551405.1. Lineage (NCBI taxonomy): Eukaryota > Metazoa > Chordata > Mammalia > Rodentia > Muridae > Uromys > Uromys caudimaculatus. The sequence goes on along the minus strand of JAPYYD010005633.1, from coordinate 1,625 downwards.
CTTTAAAAATCTCTCTAAATCTCTTGACAGCAGTGAATGGAGCACACAGACGCATCTCTTCTCTGCCCTGGAATCTCATCTCCTAAAAGCAAACCAAGGAATGAGAAGAGATGATCTATAGAGGGAAGTAAGAGAGGACACCTTGTGTTTTGCAATCTGGGTCTCTCACTAGCTTACTCAGGCTGGCCCAGGGGCCTATCTGTCTCCTCATCCTTACCCTTAGAATACAAGTATGCTTACTACAATGTCTGGCTTGGTCTTTCAAATGTATTTTTATTTATTCTTTGAGAATTGCTGACATGTGTACAATGCATTTTGATTGGATCCAGTTTTATGTTCTCTCTTTTTTATAAGCCCTGAGTTCAATTAGCACAGCATAGGATGTGAGCCCAGCCACTGTAAGATGGCCAGCTCACCTGGGGCCTCATCGCTGAAAGACAAGTAACTCTCCTTCCCCAGCAGCCTTCAGCTTAGAATAGCTCCTCCTCAGCTAGGGGCAGGGCCTCAGGAGCCCCTCCCCAGCCCATGCTGCAGAGTTGACTGGCTTGGTCTTGTGCAAGTTTTGTTCAGACGACCACAGAGGCTGTGGATGTTCAGAGGTGCAGTGGTCCTCTCCAAACACGTCTCTTACAATCTTTCAGACCATGATTTTGTGATGTTCACTGAGCCCTGGGGATTGGGGAGTATGGGTCAGATGCTCCATTTAAAGCCGCAAAAAGAAGCTTCATCCAGCCTTGTAAGAGGGTTCTGGGGGTCAACCTGAGTCCTTCTGCTCGCAAGGTAAGCAGACTGAACTATTTCCCAGCCCCGTGCCCTCTGGAGATTTCCACGGGCCATTTTCTGAGTCTGCATGACTTGGCCACTGCATTTTCCTTATTACAGATGCTCACCTATTATTTTAGAGGCTCCAGATACGCACGTAACAGACTCCAACTTCCTTACCTCGGGGCCCAGCTCTCCCATGGTCCAGCTCTTACCCACTGTTCTGCTGATCCAATATCCTTCCTCTCTGGGGCTCTTCCTAAGTCAGCCTTACTCTTAGGTTAAACTGTGTCTCTTTTTCTCAGTTTTCAAATTTGTATCTCTTTGCCTTTAGCATCTGCAACACTTTAGAGCTATGAACCTTTGCATATACCTTCCCTACTAAGCCTCGCACTCTTGAAGGCAGAAATAGTATTTACAGCTAGGTAATCCCCACAATTACTAGGCCCCTCATAAATGTTTGTGGCTGCCTCTTTGCATGCTCGAATACATACATACATACACACACACACATACACACTGTACATGCGGGCACATACACATACATATAAACTATGTGTGCACACACATGCATACCTATGAACACACGCACACACACACACACACACACACACACACACACACACACACACACACACACACGCACACCTGCCTCTAAAGGTCCTTACTAAATAGAGATGATTCCTGACCCCTAACTGCTCTAGCTCAGTAGTTTTCTGCTGTATGTCAGGGAGAAGGTAAACACACACAATCCTTCTGTTTTCTTTTTTACCCTTTCCCCACACCAGTCAAGAAATTACACAAGACAGCCAACACTTTATTATCTTAAGGCATTGGACTTGATGCTTTTTCTCAACTCCCAC
>JAPYYD010005632.1:0-11924 GCA_028551405.1 Uromys caudimaculatus | reverse complement strand
TCCCCCCTCCCCCTCCCCCTCCCCCTCCCCTCTCCCCCCCTCCCGCTCTGGCCGCGTGCTCCAAGCCTTGACCCCGCTTGCTGTAGCTGTCTTCAGACACACACCAGAAGAGGGCATCAGATCTCATTACAGATGGTTGTGAGCCACCATGTGGTTGCCGGGAATTGAACTCAGGACCTCTGGAAGAGCATTCAGTGCTCTTAATCACTGAGCCATCTCTCCAGCCCATGTGGTAATACATTTAAGAGTCAAGAATTTTTTTCGTTGTTCCTAGTTTATGATGTGGCTTCCTTCTTTTCTTTTCTCTTCTTTTCTGTTCTGTTCTGTTCTTTTCTTTCTTTCTTTCTTTTTTCATGAGAAGCTGATGGGATTTTCAACTGCTTTTTCTTCATCTATTGAGATGGTGAAGTTTCTTTTTATTTTATTCTATTAATAGGATGTGTTAGTTGATTGATATCCAGAGGTTAAAGCTTGCATTCTTGGAATAAGGTTCATGGTATGTCTAATTCTTTTTCTATATTGCTAGGTTTGGTTGGCTAGCATATGTTGGTACTGTTTCTGTCTGTAGTCATAAAAATATTTTAATCTGTAGTTTTCCTTTTGGGAGGTGTCTTTGTTGTGATAGCGAAGTAATTAATCCCAACCTCATACAGGAGTTGAAACTGCTTCGTTCATTTTGGATTTTTCAGGTTTTTTTAAAAAAAATAATTATTATTTGTTTTTAAAATATTATTTGTCTTTATAGAAATTTTTAAATCACTGATTCTGTTTCTCACTTTTTATTATAAGGTTTTTTCCCCAGATTTTCTGGGTTTTATTTATTTATTTATTTATTTATTTATTTATTTATTTATTTATTTATTTATTTTGGTTTTTCGAGACAGGGTTTCTCTGTGTAGCCCTGGCTGTCCTGGAACTCACTCTGTAGACCAGGCTGGCTTCAAATTCAGAAATCCACCTGTCTCTGCCTCCCGAGTGCTGGGATTAAAGGCGTGCGCCACCACTGCCCGGCTGATTTTCTGTTTCTTATCAAGTTATATTTATAACTTTATTGCTAGAAAATTTCCCAAGTCATATAACTATTTTGTTGTCATTTGTTTAGAAATTTCTCTTTTATTGTGGAAACACCCCATTCTTATTCATGATATGGCTCCTTTGAATCTTCACTGCTTGTCTTTCTTTTCATGGTCAGTATAGCAAATAGGTTTCCAGTTTTGTTAAATTTTTCAATCATGTTTACACTCACTGATCATTACTCTTGTTTTTATTATCTAATTCATTTATTCACACTCTACTATTTATTTCCTTTCTTATGTTTGTTTCAAATTTAGTTGCTTTTTTCTACTTAGTCTAATTTCATTTGTAACCATCAAAACAAATATAAAATAAAAAACATTACAAACAATGAGCTAATTTTGAATAGTCAAAATACTTATTCAAAATATTCAAATATTCAAAATATTTTTTCAGTGAGGCTGTATGGGTGCATTGCATAATAGCATATGACACACCACCATTATTAAGCCACTATTAACTGACCATTCACAACTACTTGACTAAGAATAATTTAAAAAGTAAACAATGCCACATATTAGTAAAGCTGTAAAGAAAATGCCAGCCTCACACTGTGCAGATGAGATTGTAGAATTTGGAGAACTCTTTGGGGAGGTCCTCAAAACAGTGACAGATTGAACTATCCTCAACCTCAAAATAAACCACTCAACATATTCTGGAGTGATAATCATATTTTCATGTGAAAATATGTGAAGGAATGAAAATATAATCATTTTAATTTTATGCCCCAAATTGGAAACATCACAAATATTTACAACTGATAAATGGCTGATAAAATGTGATTTATACATACAACAGAACACTGGCATGCAGTGAAAAAGAATAAAGGACTGGTACATGTTACAACATAGGGAGCTGGAGGGGAAAAACATGGTAAGTGAACAAGGCACTTCATAAAAATATCAAATATTATATACTGAAATATATGTTAGCATTCAAAAGAAAAAATTCATAAAGTTAGAAAATTGATTCCCAAGAGGCTAGAGGTAGGTATAGTGGTGGACATCCACAGATATTTGATCTATACTAAAAATAGTTGTAGAGTCCTAGGGTGCAGCTCATCGGCAGAGCTCTTGCCTAGCATGTAATGACAAATCCCCCCAAAATGAAATGATAATAAAGGAAACCTTCTAAAACTACAGTGATGGTATCTTCACAATGCTGCACATATACTAAAATCCGAAGTGGTATATACTTTAAAGTAGCTGATTGTAGAATATGTATCTACATCTTTAGAAACAAAATAGAGTGCCAGGCACAGTGGAATGGGCCTGTAATCCTAGAACTGATGAAGCAGAGAAAGGTAGGTGAGTCAAGAGTTCAAGGCCAGCTTTGGCTACACAGCAAGTTTGATGCCATTTTTGACTGAAGAGCTCCATGTTTCAAAAAGAATAACAATAACTACGTGAGCTATAAAAGAAAGAAATAGGACAGGCTTCAGAGACTAGCTAAGAGATGGGTAATTGTGGTCCTACAAGGCAAAAAAAAAAAAAAAAGGCTGTCAAAAGCAAATTTTCCTATTATGATGAAAGCTCTGACCAAAGCAATGTAAGGGAGAAGGGGAAGGAGTTTATTTTGTCTTGTAGTTCAATTTTATAGCCCTTCATGGTAGTGGATTCCAACCAGCAATAGCTTGAGCTAGTCAGCCATATTTTATGTGCAGCAAGGGAGCAGAGAAAAATGAATGCTTATGGTCGGCTGGTGTTCTTTTATAGTACAGACTCTCAGCTCTGGAGATAACACCACAAATAGTAGGTAAGTCTTCCTACCTCAACTGAACTAATTTAGGCAATCCTCAGCCCATATTTCAGGTGACTTTAGATCCTATAAAGTTGGCCATTGAGAGAAATTTTCACAGTGATTAAAATCACTTTTGAAAATAATAGGAAAATCGTCTAACAAAAGATATCCAATCATAGATTCATCATATGCTGCAAACATTAAGCAGAAGGCATACAATACAGAGGCACATTATAATTACTCAGATATTAAAAGCAAGGAAATCATGAAATTTGCAGGCAAATGGATGGAACTAGAAAAGATCATCCTGAGTGAGGTAACTCAGACTCAGAAAGACAAACATGGTGTATACTCACTTATAAGTGGAAATTAGCCTTAAAGTACAAGATAACCATGCTACAATCCAAAGAAGCTAAGTAACAAGGAGAGCCCAAGGGAGGATCTTCAGAAGGTGAAATAAAATAGTCTAACCAGGTAGATGGAAGAAGGGAACTGGGTGGGAGAGGGATTAAGTATGGGGATTATGGCAGGAGAGAGAACTGGAATCACTGGGTGAAGGGGGTGATTTGTTGGACATGCTAGAAATCTAGGACAATGGAAAAATCCCAGGAATCTATGAGGGTGATCCTAAGACTCATAGCAATAGGGGATATGGAACATGAAACAGTCACCTCCTGTAACTAGTCAAAACTTCCAATGAAGGAATGGGGATACCAAGCCAGGCACAAAAACTTCAGCCCACAATTTCCCTGCCTGTTAGAGGGTCAGGGATAAAGAGGGAACAGAAATTGAGGGAATGGCCAATCAATGACTTGAGACCAGCTTGAGACCTATGCCATGAGAGAGAGAGTCCATCCCTGACACTTATTAATGATGCTCTGCTATACTTGAAGATGGGAACCTAGAATAACTGTATCCTGAGATGCTTCATCCAGTAGCAGATGGAAGCAGATGCACATAACCACAGCCAAACATCAGGCAGAGCTCAGGGAGGCTTGTGGAAGAGTGGGAGATACAATTGAGTGAGCCAGAGGGGTCAAGGACATCACAAGAAAACCTACAGAATCAACTAACCTGGACGCATAGTGGCACACAGAGATTGACTCACAAGCCAGAGAATGTGCACGGGATGGATCTAGTCCCCCTACACATATGTAACAGATGTACAGCTTGGTCCTTATCTGGGACCTCTAAAAGCAGGAGCAGGGGCTATCCCTGACTCTCTTGCCTGCCTTTTGATCCCTTTCCCCTAAATGGATAGCCTTGTCTAGCCTCAACAGAAGAAGGTGCACCTAGTCCTACTACAACTTGATATGCCAAGGCAGGTTTATATCCATAGGAGGTCTTACCTTTTCTGAGGAGAAAGGGAGGGGGCATAGGAGGAAGTGATGTGAAAGGGAGGGACTGGGAGGAAAAGAGGGAGGGGATGCTGTGATTGGGATATAAAGGAAATAAAATTAATGGAAAAAACCCAAAGGCACATTATAGGATAGTTGTTACATTAGAACAAATAGTTGGAAAAAATCCCCACAGGATACATTTAAATAGAGCCTAAATAGGTATATTGGTTAAAGTGGATGTTCGAAAAATCAGGAACTGCTACATAAAGGACCTAGAAACCACTTGAATGTTTGGTAAGACTTGGTTCGGAACTTTGATAAAAGGAAGCTATCCAACTAATGGTGACACCTAAAACAGTTCAGAGAAGAGAGTCCCTGCAGAACTGGAACTCTTACATTTGAAGCAGGAGAATTGCTCAGGTGATATAGACGGTTCTCAGAGGAATATTCTTTCAGAACTGCAATCAAGTGTAATAATAATAGTCCTTCATATTTATGGAGTAGATTGGAATCTACATATCCCTGCCTAGTTGGAGTTCTTTTATTAGGGTGTTGGAGAGATGTAAGAATTGGAGCATTGTAGCAATTTGCTTCTCTCTTTTTCAGAATTTCTGTCTTCATCTGTTGCCTTCAGTAAGTTTACTCAAATAAGAAAGAAAACCAATATGATAGACAAAGGTGCAGGAAGGAGGAGAAGATTTATTACAAGTAGTTGGACTGGAATATGTAAGGGTCAGCTAAATAAATTCAAAATCTGCAAGAAAGGCATGGCAGAAATGAAGGATCATATGCTTTCATGGACATGGGATGATGAAATTGTCACCAAACTACTATGAAAGGAAAATTTTCCAACTTAATTTTTCATTGGAATCTGACTGGAAGGTTTCTACTGATTAAGTCATATCTACCAAGATAATCAACCTTATCTAAAGTCATCTGATTAGAAGTTTTCTTTAAGGAACAGAGATATTAGTACTTGACTCAATAGCTGGGAAAGCTGTGTGTAAGCCAAAAATTAAAAAAAAAAATTTAAATGGTCACTGCTCTCTCTCTCTCTTCTATCCTGTACTTTAACTTATCCAAGTTGAAATATTATAAAATTTCCATACTTTTAAAATGTGATTAATAAAACACAAATAAATATGGCAATATCGATTACCCAAAACAGAAAGAAACAGATCAGGTATATAATTAGGGATTTATTTTATGCTAAGGTTGCCATTTTCAGACTTAGATACTGGTCATACATCAAATATATTCTTCAGAGAAGCTGCTTCTGAAATAAGGTGTGGGATAAGTCAAGGAAATCCACACCTGTTCCCTTAGCCATAAAAATCATAATTTTAATTTATATATGTGTGTATATATGTGTGTATGTTTATATATGTGTATATATACACATAGATAATCTAATAACATCTCTGTTAGATTAGAAGAATTTTTAGACCACCATATATGACATCCTTAACCTAATATTATCATATATATATATCATCATATATCATATATATATTCTCATATATATATAAAATTTTCAAGTTCAGTATTTCCTTCCTACGAATATATAAATAGAAACAACTCCATATAAAATAGTTATTGCAATGAAGCTGAATACATGATTGTGAGGGCTATGTGTCTGTTATAAATATAGATGTAGTTTTGAAGTTATCTTTAAATAAACTTTCTTACACAGGGGTGGATGATTAAGAATGTTTGCAAACCTCCACATAGAAAAGCTCACTTGCCATATGGCCTTCCCACTACACTTGTTATTTTAGGACACAGAAACTAGGAAGAGGAAGTAAAGGCTGATGACTTAGCCACTAGTTCCCTCGGCGTGAATTGTCGTAATTTCATACAGCAGGTGAAATTAAGCCCACTTATGCTTAAACATACTGTCCTCCCCTTAACACATGGTTGGTAATGATAGACTTGGTGTTAATGTTAGCATCCCACACAGATTATCTGTGAATAACCTTGCTAAATGTTTCCGCTTCCTCAAAAAGATGAAGTCTCCCTAGAACAAATGGTCTTAGTTGTCATAGAAACAAGATCTTCTGGCTGATGTCAGTCTACTATAGCAACAGGAAGTACAAATTCATTCACAGAAGCAGTTGAAACTACTAACCTAGCTACTTATGCCCAGCTCATTCAATGCATAATAAGTATATGGAAAGAAGCAGGAAGATGAAGACAGATAGTTATAGAGGCAGATACAATATTATAAGTAAAGAAAAGTATTAGAGGGCAAAGATTTTTAAAACAGTAGATTAAGGATGCAGTATGTAGTGGTCTAAAAATTCTTCTCATCTAACAGAGATGTTATAGTTATCCCATCCCACGAAAACCACTAGAAGACAAGATCAGAAGTATACAAGAGGGAGAAGCAAATTATTAGATATTTCCACTTCTTATTTACTTTCAACATGGAGCAAAGTTTTATGAATACAATAATTGAACATCAGGATAAGTAACTCAGACCAACATCACATTCAAGGATACAAACATAAACTCACAAAAATGGGTTCATTTAGGGTCCTTGATTTCTAATGTTGGAGTTTAATAGTTCTTATTAGTTCTCGGCTCTTTTATCATTTTCCACTTATAAGACAAAACAGTGAATACAGATCATCACAGAAAAGAACATTTGTGTCTGGTTAACAAGGTTAGTGTGTTTTTTTTGTGTGTAGAAATTCTCCCTTCAATATTGCTTTAGAGTAAAATCTTAAGTCTTATCCAAAAATTTGTACAAACTTCAAAATGCTATATATATATATATATATATACACACACACATACACATTCATGAATGTCTAATTGTAATTGTGAAGTGTCAGTGATGTTAGACACTGAAATTTTAAAAAGAAAACAAAGCTGGCAAACCTATGAAGCTGTTTGTCTCTTATACAAGGCACACGTGGAGATCATGTGCTCAAAAGAATCTCAAGGTATATGTAGATAGGAAAGCTAACAACTGTGGTCAAATTGAAACAACATTAGTAAGGATGAGTTCCAAACGGTTAGGAAAAGGCAAACTAAGCAATGATGCACATACAATGAGCTGAGTGCAAGAATGAAGGTAAGTGTTCAAACAAATTTACCTGGTAATATTTTAATGTTTAATATTTTAATTGTTTCTCTACAATAGAAAGGAATTTGAGCAATGTGTTCTATATCCTAGACTCTATCAGGAAATAATATTGAGTGGGTCATTCATCTGGAAAGATAAACATAAAGTCATAAATGCAAATATCCTGAAATAGGATTGTCAACATGGGCAAATCAAATCTTTCATATGTTAAAACAGTTTGTACAGCTATAGCCATTTCAAAAGAGATATTAGCATAATTGTTTTCAACAAATCATATCATGAAGAAATAGGAAGGCTGGAAGATAGGGCCAAAGAAGCTCAAGTCATTGATGAAGAACTGTAGATAAGACCCGTGATGAATTTCATTTCAAACTGAAGTTATAGGTGACTAGTACTGCTTGAATTTTATCACACACTCACACATAGGGAAACACACATGAGAAAGACGAAAGTGACAGAGCTCTCAAACTTCAGTGAGAAAGCAAATACAGCCACATTGTTGAATAATCAGTTAAATGAAATGTTGAACCGCAAATAGATTCCTATTCAAATGTGCCAATCCACCTGTCATTTAACTCAATTGTCTGTGACGCAGAAAATAACAAAGGACACTCTGAACCAAGGGCTGGGGAACTAGGCAGTGTTAGTCACTTTTTCACAATCACACAATTGGGAATGAGGGCCGATAGAGCATTTCGGGTCTATTTACTTATGCAGCAGTCATGGGTGCTGTCTCTACCACTCAATCTACACTTAGGTTTGCTCTCTTAACTCTTCTAATTACTACTAAACTTACCTAAAGACCAAAGAATGTGGCTATGTAGTTAAATAGTATCAAACTCTCAGTGTGTGTTTTCCTCCACAGATGGGATCATTAGTGTATGCCATTCTACAATTTGCCTTTCTCACATTACGTGACATCTTTGCTGTCAGTACATATAATTCAGTCTCCTTGTTAATAGCGCCATTAATATTCCATTGGATATGAATATGAATATGGAAATGATATCACATGCTTTTTCATAGTTTGTTCAATTAAAATAATGTATTATTTCTCTCCTTCCTAAGACAATGAAAATTTTTTTTTTTTTATCTTTGTGATGTCTCGTGACAGGAATTTCTATCTCCTGAAAACTGTAACTTCAATTAACAGAAAAGCTCTACAGTGCACGATGTGTATGGGTGTTATGCAGTGCATATATATACATATATATTCCATATACATACATATTCCATATATATGTGTATGTGTGTATGTGTATACACACACACACACACACACACACACACACACACACACACACACCACACACACACACACACACATTATTCCACAAGAGGAGCCCACAAAATAAAACATGCTATTTCAGTTCAATTTCTTGGAAAGTATAAGAATTATCATGAAAATAGCTAAAATCAAAAAGAAACTCTTACCATTGTCAGTCATAAATGTTAACATATACACACAAATATTCATTCTATTAGCACATATATTCTTTTGAGAATACTTTTCCTTAGAGTACAACAACAAATTTAAATATTCTTCTATTGTCCTGTATGTTTACCTCTTTTTGTTTGGACCACATTCAATGGATGTTGGCTGCATATTTTTAGATAGTAATCTCAGTAATTTTTCTGATTATAAAATGCCTTATAGTTAAATTAATTTGCAGCAGTGAAGTACAGAACAACAGAAAGGTTAAAAATCTGTTCAGATTACTCCTGTCTGTTTGCAAATTATCCTCAATTAAAAACTTCATTTATTCACTCCAAATTATTTCAATTTCCCTCCCACTTAAAAGAACAGAAGGATCAGGCCACCGCATGTGGTGGTTCATGTCTGGAGACAAGCACTAGAGAGATATACGAAGGAGGACAGTGTGTTTGACGCTAGGCCTTTCTAGATTACAGTGAGATCCTGGCCTGTTTGGGCTATAGTGAGACTTAGCATAAAAACAAACCAAGACCAAAAATATCACAAGAGGGACATGCCTTTATAATTAGACAAATTACCAATGCAAAACTATTATGCCACCACACCTCCTTGATACTGTCCCTTTCCTCAGGGACTTAGCTCAGGAGCCTGACTTTTTTTTTTTTTTTTCAGAACTGCCAATTTCTTTTTTGTAGGAATTTTTATTTTTATTTTTAATTAATCATTCCATTCGTTTACATCCCAAATGATATTCCACTTCCCGGTTACCCTTCCACCAACCAAAACTGCTAATTTCAACCTCTGCCCCTTATGCCCTAAATTACAGTAACCACCTGTTCCCAAGTTATGAGCAATTACAGTTAATTCAAAGATAATGTTTTGAAATAAAAAGCCAGAGATAATTTCTTATATTTTTAGAGATGGAACTCCTATTTCTGTGAACTTCAGTGAATAAAATACATGCATAAGAGCTGTAAAGATGCCTCAGTAGTTAAAAGTACTAGCTGCTCTTTCAGGGAAGTTGGGTTCTGTTCCCAGCACCTACATGGCAACTCACAACTACCTGTAATTCCAGTTCCTGGGGATCCAATGACTGCTTCTGGCCTCTGTGGGCACCAGCCACACACATAGTACACAGACATACAAGCAGGCAAAACACTAATACACATAAAATAAAAATAATATAAAATATTTTAAGTAATAACTAATAGAATGCATTTTTAATTATATGAAAGATTTGACCTAGCCCCAAATTATATGTATCATGAAACATATATAGAAAGATATGTATATATGGAAATTATGTGTAGGATTTCAATATGTGTATATAGAAAAACATCATTATTTAGTTGAATAGATTTGATAAAATATTATTAGAATAGACTAAAATTTATCCTTTTAAAGTATACATCTCAATTGTTATATATTGTAGTAAAATTAATAATAATCCCGGCCCAGGGCTTCTACCCCTTCTTCTGGAGGGATTAGAGGTAGGTGAGTGAGGAGTGACCGCGTTTGGAGGAGAGACTGGGAGGAAAGAAGAAGGAGAAGGAGGAAGCTGCCATGAAGGGAGAGGAACCATGAGTACATGGCCAAGAGAAACAGCAAGTATCTGGGGTACAGCACTGGGGAGGTAGCCAGGCCTGCAGTTAGAAGAATAGATTAGGGGTGACCTCCAGTAATTGTCAAAGCCAAATAAAATAAACATAGTCTGAGTCTCATTTATTTGTAAACTAGTCGGGGATAAGCTTAAAATTTTCCTAATACAATATTTTCTGACATGTGCAGTTGTCACCAAATCTAAGTTGAATATTTTCATATCCTCAAAAAAAGTCACCCTATATCCAGTGATAGTCGCTCCCTATCCCTCATGTCTTCTTTAACTTTAATCAACCATTAATCAATGTTCAATCTTTGAACGTATGCCTATTCTCTATAATTTCTAAAATGTCATCATATAGTTATGGTCTTTTCTGGTTAATTTCTTTCATTTAATATGTTTTCAAGTTTCTTTCATGATGTAGAATAAGTCAGTATTGTAACTCATTTTTTACATATTTGAATAATATGAAATTCCTGCTATTTTGTCCTTGATTGATAGACATTTTGTTTCCCCTTTGTGATGTTATGAATGATGCTATCATGAACATTAATGAACAGATATTTTGGGTGAGAATAAATTTTCAGTTTTGGGGGCCAGAGAGATGGCTTAGCATTTAAGAACACTGGCTTCTCTTCAAGAGGACCTAGATTTGAGTCCCAGAACCTACATGGCACCTTATAAGCTGGTTTACTTGGCTTCAGTATTTTTAAAAATCCTTTGGCTCCCTTCAACTATCCCTATCTTGCTCCTGCTCAAATTCATGCTATGTTTTAATTGTTATTTTTGTGTACACACACACATGCCTAAATATATAATATAAAATACAACTTTCTCAGACTCTTTCATTATATATATATATATATATATATATATATATATATATATATATATATATATATATATATATATATACTTTCAAGGCTGACCATTTGGTATTGGATAACCAGTTAGGGGGACTATCCTTAGAGAAGAATATTTCTCCTGCTTTCAGCATTCCTTAGTTTCCTGTAGTTTTTTGTCTATTGGTCATGCATAAGAGTAATTACTAATCAGCATATGACTGAGTCAATATTAGGTTGTTTTGGAATCTCTGTCATCAAAGAGATTAGTCTATTGCTTTAAATTTTAGGCTAAAGCAAGTTGTTAGGAAAGGGGCAGAAGGCAGCCACATTCTTCCCCAAAATATCACAAGAATAGCTCACTTGCTAATACTGTTCTCTAAAACCTCTTGAGCTGGGCATTCACTGTTTATGTAACTCTCAGCATTACTGTCTTCCAAGCTCCTACTAGCATGGCCTGTTAAGCTCTGCTTATGGCATCTGACTGCTCTTCTAGCACAAAGTTCCAAAGCCTTTCCACACCCTTCCCAAACCCCACACGATCAGGACTGTCATAGCAATAGCCCGCTCCCTGGTATCAGAATCTGTCTTAGTTACTTTTCTTTTTTTTTTTTTTTTTTTTTTTTTCTTGATATTTTATTTACATTTCCGATGATTCCCCTTTTCTTTAGAAACCCCGTGTCCCCTCCCCCTCCCCGCCTCTGTGAGGGAATTCCTCCTCCCACCTACCCGCCCACCCATTCCCATATTCCCACCTTGACATTCCCTTTTACTGGTGCCCCTAGCACCCTCAGGCCCAAAG
>JAPYYD010005631.1:0-11924 GCA_028551405.1 Uromys caudimaculatus | reverse complement strand
CAGAGCATGCAAGGTTACCAGTAGATATCACACAGGATATATCAATGGACACAGGTTAGTAGATAACCTAGACAGAAGAGGCATGTTTGGAGGGGGTCCTGTTTTGGGTACATTTTCATAGATTGTCTTCTTTCCAAAGGACAAGAAAACAGTGAAAATACTACTTCGAATTCTGCTGAAGAACACGTTGGTGATAGCTATAGTGGAAATGAGATGAACTCCCTGCCTATTATCAAAAAAGAGCAGTATCCTGGGCATGAAGAAGGACATGTTTCTTTTCAATTCCCTCTTGGGGCCAGAAGAGCAAATCAAGGCAACTCCAGTCATCATGTAGAGTTCCTGAGGTCTCCTACTAATGCAGATGTCCCCATGGAGGCACAACCTATGAATTTGTCCAGAACAAACATCTCTGAAGACAGAAAAGATTGCCACAGCACTTCTTGTAATGCTACTCAAGTAAATAGTGGTGATAATATTCCCAGGAACCAAATGGACTCCCTTTTCTTCAACCAAAGAAGGAATTACCCTGAACCTGCAGTGGGGGATGTTTCATATGTGGTTCCTCAGGATTCTACAAGAACAAGTCAAGGAACATCCACATGCCTGCAAGAGTCACTTGGGATATCTTTATCTGAAGGAAATCCTTGGGAGGTACCAGTGTTTTGTTCCAGGCCAGAACAGTCTACCTCTGAGTCTGTCTTTCTTTGTCCCAATTATGAGGGAAACTCCCAATGTGAAAGTCAAGAGAGATTCCATAGAGGTCCCAAAACATACAAGTGTGAAGAATGTCCTAGGAGTTTCAAATATGCCTGTAACCTTTCATCCCACCAGAGAATTCACCTGAATAAGAGGGCATTTGTCTGTGACACCTGTCAGAAAACTTTCAAGCGGGTCTCTGACCTCTGAATTCATGAAGTCATACACAAGCCAGAGAAGCCTTTCATATGCAGCACATGCAAAAGGTCCTTCAGCCACAAGACCAACCTGAAGGCTCATGAGAGGATTCACACAGGAGAAAAGCCTTATGACTGTTCCCTCTGCAACTGGAGCTTCCGCCAATCATCCACATACCACCGTCACCTGAGGAATTACCACAAATCTGCCTGAACTATGGAACATGCTCATCAGAGGCTGGTAGGGATTCAGCCTCAGTATGTCATCTGCAAACAGAGAAGAAAGTAGCTACTAAATTGTACTTACCCAATGAATATGTAACATGCAACTTGTAGATTGCCGACACTGTGTGTGTGTGTGTGTGTGATTTTTTAGTTTGTATATCCTTAATTCCACAGCTTGAATTGACAGTAAAATTCTTTGGCAGGAGTTCTTGAGTTAATCCTTGATTTTAGACAATGAACTTCTTATTGGAAACTTTATACACAAATCTTCCTGGAACTACAGATTCCAAACATTCTCTGGTCTCCACCCCTAATCTATATAGCGGTCCTGACAGAGGCCTGACATTCCTCTTGGCATTTTTCTACCTGTTGGGGTTTCAACCCCTAGTCTTAGAGTCAGAATTGAAATGCATTGCCCTCTCAGACATCTCCCGTTTCATATGTACTGCTTATCATTCAAGAATATATCTCTAAAAAGTAGAATAAAAAAATAATACTTCCAGTGAATCAGAGTAGCCTCCCCTTCCTGTTCCATTAAGGGACCCTCAACACACTACATAGCTCTGTTATCAGAATATCTAGACACTGGGGTCCTGGAGGGGGTTTTATGGAAGAGTGCCTCACATGATGAAAAATATCTGACAAATACAGGAAAGCCTAAAGGTAATGCAGAGTGCCCTATGAAGATCCACCAACTTCCAAGGCTGCAGTGAATTGCATTGAAGGGAAGGATTTCCAAGGAAGCAAATTAATGTTTCTTTTGCCCAAAAGAAGCCTCCAATGAACAGCCTGAAGCCTCCAATAAACAGCATGCCACATGAGGGCAGATGAGTGCCAACACCACTTCACTTCCTGGAGGCTGTGGTATACAGGGAGATCCTGGAGTAACCATGGGTCACATGGGAGGCCTTGAAAAAGACAGAGGGGGCCCCCAGCCAAGAGGGATCCAAGGCTCTAATGGGAACCTTCCTGGAGGATGGAATTTCCATCACCAAACACGATACTGGCAGTCTCCCAATCTGGGCTGTGGAAACCAGAACTTGGTCTGGAGAACAGAATACAATCAGTGTAAGTCTCCTAATCCTGAGGGCTTCCTCCTGCCACCATTTCCAACTCAAGGTGGTGATCCTGGCTGAGGCAGTGTTGGTGTCATGCAAGGAAGAAGAGGTGGAAACATGGACAATGGTGGTCCTGAAGGAATGTTCAGAGGTTTCAGAGGTGGAAACAGATGAGGTGTCTGAGGTGGCCAAAGAATGGACCAAGGTAGAAAAGCCTAAATGAGGATGTTTCAGTCTGACCTGGAAGGGAGAAAAATGCAATCTCAGGAGCCAGAATTAGGGAGGGACCTGTGTATGAGAGCAAAGGAGAAGAAGAAAGAGGCAGGCTATTTTAATGACCTTGTTCCTCATGACAACATAGTTTGGTTATAACTATAAAGACATAAAGCTGGAACTGGTCTGAAACTACTGCCGGCTTGCATTCATAGCAATGTGTGGGTCTATTCAGGACAGGAGGGAGAAAGTCATAATAATATTATCCAGCAGTGTACACTAAAAGTTATAATACCAACCTTCCAGGCAAGATGTGTACACAACAGCAATAGTGGCATGGCTGTTAGGAGCTAACTAACTGCTTTCCAGTTGCATTTGAAGGTTATCTGCATGAGGGAATTTGTGTGTGGTGGTACTATAAACCTTATTGTCTTAGCTTTATTTCTGCTTCTGCAATAAAATACTGTAGCCCAAAGCAACTTAGAAAAACAGATGATTTACTTCAGCTTACAATTCTGGGTTATATCTCATCATTGTGCGGAAGTACATTCAGGAACTTCAAATAGCTAGAGCTAGACACAATCTACAAGTAAGAACTGAGAAATGCATGCATGTAGGTTGCTTAATTGCTTTCTCATGTCAGCTCTATTTTTCCATTTTTATATAGTTCAGGACCCCCATGTAGGGTACAGTGCAGCCTGCAGTTGACTATGTTTTTCCATGTCAATCAACTCAATTAAGCCAATCCCAGACAGACATGCCCACAGGCCAACCCAATGTTGATAACTCATCATTAAGACTCTCTTCACAAGTGATTCTAGTATATGTGGAGTTTAAAATGCTAGCTACCATCCCACTGGACAAAAGTCCATGGAGAAATATGTCCTAGTTTCCAAGGGAGACCATGCTTATGTGGGTTTGCTAAATAGACATGTTATCAAACTGCCCAATAAATATTTTTGTTCACATCTAAGGATAAGCACCATTTTCAAACTTGGCTGGAGAAGCTTTATTTTACATTGGTCAGTAGTTAATGCAGAGCCTTATAATTGTTCGAAGGGGTAACAGTGATGTCTGATTGCTTATCCTGTAATGAGACATCTGCAACCTTTCTGTTCTCCCTTTTACAGAAAAGGAACGGATAGGGAGAATATATGTGCTGGAAGATTGGCAGAAGTGAGACAAAATGCTGCCTTCTGGACATGATATGACCAGTGCCTCTGTGAACTCAGAGCTACCTACATGAGATCAAGCCAATAAAATCAGCCAACAACCCAGCAGGCAATAACTAGACCCAGGAGGTTACAGAGAGTGAGTGTGAGTGAGGGAAAGAAATAGATAGAAGAGAGAAAGAGGGCTGGTACCCAGTAGAGAGGTAGAGAGTGACGTAGGATATGATCATGTTGGAGTGTATAGATGCATGAAATTGATGAAGAATAAAGTATATTATAAAAACATTTCATAATATTCAGTATATTATTTTTTGGATTGGATATTTTCTCTATTTACATTTCAAATGTTCTCCCGTTTCCAGGCTCCCCTTCAGAAACCTCCTATTCCAGGCCCCATCGCCCTGCCTCTGTGAGGGTGCTCTCCCACTCACCCACCCACTCCTGTCATCATTCCCTGGGAGTTCCCTACACTGGGACATCGAACACCCTAAGCCCAAGGGACTCTCCTCACACTGATGTAAAACGAGGCCATCCTCTGCCACTTATGCAGCCAGTGCCATGGGTCTCTCCATGTGTATTCTTTGGTTGGTGGTTTAGTCCCCAGGAGCTCTCGGGGGGTCTGGCTAGTTTGTTCCTCCATGGTAACTTAAACCTCCTCAGCTCCTTCACCTTCTTCTCCAACACCTCCTTCCAGGATACCATGCTCAATCCCATGGTTGGCTGCAAGCATCTGCCTCTGTATTTCTGGGACAGCCACTGATCCTCTCAGCAGACAGCTAATCAGGTTCCTTTCAGCATGCACTTGTTGGCATCCACAACAGTGTCTGTGTTTGGTGACTTTATATGTGATGGATCCCCATATGGGACAGTCTCTGGATGGCATTTCATTAAGTCTCTCTGTTCCACTCTTTGTCTCCATAGTTCCTCCTGTGATAATTTTGGTCACCCTTCTAAGAAGCACTGAAGGAAGCATTGGCATTTGGTCTTCCTTCTTAGGCTTCATTTGGTCTGTGAATTGAATCTTGGGTATTCTGAACTTTTGGGCTAATATCCACCTATCAAAGAGTACATACTGTGTCTGTTTTTTGTGACTGAGTTACCACACTCAGGATGATATTTTCAAGTTCCATGCATTTGCCTGTAGATTTCATAAAGTTTTTTTGTAATACTGGTTTTTTTTTTAAATTGTGTCAGTGTACCATATTTTCTGTATCCATTCCTCTGTTGAGGGACATCTGGGTTGTTTCCAGCTTCTGGCTGTTATAAATATGGCTGCTTTGAACATAGTGGAGCATATGTCTTTATTACATGTTCAAGCATGTCCTGGGTATGTGCCCAGGAGAGGTATAGCTTAGTCCTCAGGTCCAATTTTCTGAGGAACGAGCAGACAGATCTCTACAGTGGTTGTACTAACTTGCAATCCTACCAGCAATGGAGAAGTATTCCTCTTTTTGCACATCCTCAGCAGCATCTCCTGTCTCCTGGGCATGCAGACACACCTTCAAGCACAGGTAAGAACACTCCTTCTGTTCAAACTCCTGGCTCAAGAATGAGCTTCCCAGAGCCATCAGGACAGAGGAACAAAGGTTGGGTGGGTGGGGAAATACCCTCATACAGGAGGGAGTATGGGATAGTGTTTTCCAAAGAGGAGACCTGGAAAGGGGATTTTCAGCTAAAGTCATCCACATTGTGCCCTGGAGCTTCCCCCATGCTGGATTTCTGGGAACTGATCACTCTTGCTGGCAGCAGGTGCATATTTTCATTAACTCTCCTGGCCCTCTCTTTTTTGCTCCTCTCTCCCCCCACCATACTTGACTGTGACCCCCTTTGTCCCTTCCCTTCTGCTCTCTCATGAAAGTACCACCATCCCTCTCCCTCCCATGATACATTTCTTCCCTTTTCTAAGTGGGATTGAAGCAATCTCACTTGGGCCTCGCTTCTTGTTTAACTTTATCGGATCTGTGGAATGCATTATGGGTATTCTCTACTTTTTGCTAATATCCCTGGATCGGTAAGTACATACCATGCATGTTCTTTCAGGTCTGGGTAACCACACTCAGGATGATATTTTTTGTTTCCACCCGTTTGCCTGCAAATTTCATAATGTCCTTATTTTTAAGAGCTTCAAAGCAATAATTTTTCATGTGCAGATGAGATCCTGAGTTTGAAGTCCTCCTAGCATCTGGGGAGGAAGTTAAAGAGTTCAGTCTGATTTGCGGACAGTCATCAGGTGATGCTGCTGTATTGATGATTGATGGAATCAACTGTTAAAGGGGGGCAGGTATAGGGCTTCTGCTCCATGTAAATCCTCTCATCAACCTGCAGTTTCTTCGTGGTAGTGAAGGGCCATTTGCATGTACTAGATGTAAAAAGCTTCTCTTGCTTGTGGAAGACCTCATATAATCAGATTCTAAAATGTTGTGAAGATTTTAAGTCACTTGGTACAGAAAAAGGTCTACTCCTTCCTGTGTTCTCTCTGGTGGTCTAAAAGAATAGTGGGATCCTTGAAGGTTTAGGGACTTAAATGTCCTGAGGTCTCTCTAGAGTCTCGCATGGTGACCTTCACATGTGTACTTTGCCTCACTATTCTGGAAAACATGCACAGGCACAGAGTTAGGCTTATCTGGTCTGGGAGGGATCCCTGATACTTTCACTGCAACATCTTCAGAAGGTGCCTTCAGGGACTCTTGTACAGACCTGGATATGCTTTAATTTGCTCTTAGAGAGTAGTCAGTGATTCTATATGAAATACCTCTCTCTTCAGGCTTTGGGTACTCCTCTGTCTGGATAAGGAAAAGAAAGTCCATCTTATTTGCAAGACTGCTAACACTACGATTTACTTCACTAGCATTCCAGTAAGTGTTGCAAGCCATCTTCCTTCCTTGTCTTCAGTCTGGTCTGTCCTATAAACCAATCCAGGTTGTACCTCCATAGGGACAGCTTCAGAGAAATGTGCCCTTAGGGACTCTACCTGGTTCCTCAAGGTGCACTGACTTGCTCTCCTGTCACTCTGAGGTGACACACAAAGCAGCAACCCCTTCAGGCCCAGCATGATGATCTCTTTAGATGATGATAAGAGGAACAATCTCATTTACTGGATTATTAACATCACTATTTACTTCACCGGAACTCCAGGGACAGTTGTGGCCATCTTTACAGTCTTCATGTCCTGTGGAGATAAGACATTCTGTGAAAGTCTGGCCCAGAAGTGATCCCCATATAACACTGTATTGGGAAATATTAAAAATGAGATCTGGCACATTCCTGTGCTCAGACGAGGAGCTGGTGGGCCATAGCAAATCTGTAGCCGGGTTATCTCACTCTCTCAGCCTGCCAACTTCCCGGAGCTGAGTCCCTTTGTGGGTCTCTACTGCCAGGCTTACACAATAACTGCCTTCCCCATGGTCAGCCATCTCAACACCCAGTTACCCAGTAGAATTAAATCTCTTAAACATATAGTTAATCAATCAGATTTATGTATCAATAAAACATTTTGCAAGATGCCAACAATAATTTCAGAGCCAATAGATAATGATAAAACCTGCCCATCTCGATTAGACAACTTATTCCAAACTTCTAACCTTTATGATAACATAACCTTGGGTGGCGCTATGCCAGTTCATATCCACTGACATCTTCCTTCTCTCCTCCTCTCTCCCAAGATCCACTCCTGTGCTATTCGTAGCTCCACCTCCCTGTTCCCTGTCCAATCACAGGGCTCCTGTTGCCCTAATGTAATTGGTCAGGGAAAATCCTCACAACACCTCTCTTCTGTGTAGCTTTACAGACTCAGCTGCTGCCAAGAACATGTGTTGAGGTATCTGCAAGTGTGTCCTTTCATTCTCTAGTATTACTGAATGCTGTTGTTTCTAAAACCTGATGACTTCCTTTATGGGTATAATATCAGGAAAGAGAGCTTTCTGTGCTTGCACAGAGATACATACCTGTAAACAAAGCCAAATGACCATTGTCAATGAATCTGTGGAAGACAGAAAATCTGTCCTCAACCTGCTTGCACAGGATCGTTGGACTAGGGCTTATTTCATCTGACTAGTCCTCATATCTAATGATATTGTCCTGTCATACAAAAATTCTGTTCTGTGAAGTCATCATTCACACTGTACTTGCAAGAGTTCAGTCACTATCCAGAGGAAAACACAAAGTTAGTTTCCTGCAAGCTTTGGCTAAATTAATTTCTTCAATGGGTCAATCTTGAAGGAAGATCAGATGAAGTTGGGTCAATCTGAAAAGTGAGGATTTTCCCCTTCAAGAAATGCTGCTCATTGTTTTAGGAATTCTCTCCCACAAATACATTTGTCTGCACAAGATATACATTTCCTCTGCACTTCTGAACATAACTAGATATTATGACAGCAATTTATTTGGAATATAGTTTCAATCGTAAAATTCTCAACTTAAAGTCAAAAAAGTGAAATTGTGAAATAAACCAAGCTGTGAAACAACAACTTGTTTATAGACTAAATAACTCAAATAAACTGCCTGGTATGGTAGTCTACTACTGTAAAATATCTCCAGGAAGCAGAGGGAGTATAATTTCTCTGAGTTCATGGCTAACCAGTGCTACAGAGTCAAATAGTGTCACAAATGACCAAAAAAACCAAACCAAAACAAAAAACAAACAAACAAAAAATCCAAGAATTTGTGACTGCAATATCTCCTATGCTCAAAAATAATAACAGAAAAATACAAATGGACCATACAGAAAGGAAGAAGAAATGAAGTGTATATACTCTCAAACCTTACATCTTACAGTGAGTTTCAAGGATGATTTCAAGAAGTACTTGTAGATGATGTCTGGTCCTCTGCTCTGATTCTTTTGAGTTTCTGTCTGAATTAGATGCTTTAAAGTGCCTGGGTTCAGTGAGACAGTTACAGATGCTAATTGATTCTAGAATATGAATAGAACACACCTCATTTGCTGTTATGGCAGGACCAACTTTATTCCTGTTCTTCTTTTTTTTTTATAATTTTATTTTTGATACTTTATTTACATTTCCGATGATTCCCCTTTTCTTTGGAAACCCCGTATCCCCTCCCCCTCCCCGCCTCTGTGAGGGAATTCCTCCTGTTCTTCTTGAAGTACTACTCTTGAAGTGTAAACAGGAACCAAGGTCAGCCAGGCATATATGAACATTTGGTGACTAAAAGGAGAAGTATAGACCGGCAAATAAACAAGACAGGAGAAAGACAACTTTACTGCTGATTGAATCATAGATGATTCTTATTCAGAATCAGTTCTGTGTCTATAATTCAATTCTCAAAGCTTTCCTGGGTAGAGAACACACCCTACACGAGCATTGTAAGTCACTGTAGTGAAAACTGAAAATACCACACTGAAAGGAAACACCAAGGTGAGCATTTGTCTCCCATGACTTCTGATTGTGTGTTCTAACATACAGCTCATTCGCAAATTGTTAAAATTTCCTGATTTCCAGAGAGTTTTGGATTCTAAGAGCTTCAGCGAACACCGCCAAAGCCTTTGCAGTCAATTGAGACAGAGGGCAAGAATCAGGCAGCAGGTGTCTGCACAATATAAAAAGCACAGGCTGAAAGGGGCTTAGCTGTATGAGGAGATATACTTCATTTTTAGAAAAACATGATGTTTGACAGACATGATAAGCAGAATGCAGTCTTGATTTGAATTAATTTGAGTAGTCAGAAATAACTCTGCCTTTGCTGTCTCTTTTTCTTTTCTTTCCTATGTTTTGGTGTTTGCTTGTATTTGCAAATGGGTACCTTTTAGCCTACTCTGCCCACAAACTAGCTAAGTAGTTGAGAATGACCTTGTACCCCAATTATATTGATTTTACCTCCTTAGTGCTGAACTTCCAGACCTTATTCACTACTTGAAGCAACCTGTTTCCTCATTTGTTTGGATATATATATAGTAAGTGCTTTTTTGTTCTCTACTCTTTTTTCCTTTTCTTCCCTTGATGTGTTTGTGTTTTATACACACACACACACACACACACACACACACACACACACACACACACACACAGTTTTTAGAGCAAACTCCACTTCTACTAGATCACCTCCTCCTCAGTTTTGATTTTTAAAACAGTACAAATATGCAGGCATCCTATAGCTATTCAACTATCAAGGCTTAAATGACTTAAGAAGACTGAGCACAAACCCTCACATCACTGCTATATGAGGCAACCAAGTAGGGGGGGAAGTGGGTCCCAAGCACATGCAAAAAAGTCATAAACAACTACACTCCCATTGCTGAGAGAAGAAAAACTACACCAGTTATTCTACCTTAAGGTTCATGCAGAGGGCCTAGCTCAGACCCATACCAGGACGTTTTGTCACTGCCTTTTCTATGAGTTCTGCTTAGTTGATTCTGTGGTCCTGTCCTTGTGATCTCAGGTCTTCTTGCACCTACAAGAGGGATATTTTGTTATAGTTTGTATGTAACAACAATTCTATTTCATCTTCCTTTTAGAATTCTGGGTCCATGTCCTAATGTGGTCCTCAGACTCAGAGCATGACAGAATTATCCTATCAGTCAAAGTTCATCTTTCCATACCAGACTGTAACATAAATTACTGATAGATCTGATGAATTGTATTATACTAAACAATAATAGCCACTTCTTCCCCTGATATCCATTAGCATAAGCAATATAATACTTCAAGAGCCCAAAAGATTTTCTCAACTAAACAAAGAAAATCTTCAACACAAGCCTGCCATTCACATCAAATCTCATGCAGCATCCCAAGATAAATGAGATATACACACTTATAGAGAGAATCTCTTATAAATATAAACTCTAAGTAAAAAGCAATGGCCAATGATCTGAGGCAGGAAATAGGAGTTGGGACATTGGCAACAAAGGATTCTGGAAAATATTACGAGATTAAAGAATCAAAGAGAGCCAAGAGGGACAAGTTGGGAGAGAAGAGAGACAGACCTAAGACATGGGTATAAACCAGCATGGAGATGAACTGAGGGACATGCAGGGAGAGTTGCTGAGAGGAGAATAGGATTAAGAAGCAGGGCAGACTGAAGGAGAGGGAACTAACTGAGGGGTAGAGATAGAATTGTTTAAATGGGTTCAATCAGTTACAAGCTAACGAAGGAATGAGCAAAATCTTATAGCCTAGGCATTTAATAATAAAGAATTAGTCTCAGGGTTGTCATTCCAGGAGTAGGAAACAGTAAAGGAAAACTTGGAATTTAATATTCTCATAATATAAATTTGCTACACATTCTTCATTATTCCTCATTTATTTTCTGTTTGAAATTGTTCAAACATTTGGATAAGTACAAAATAATTTTTTAAAAATATTTTGGGTTATACAAGATATTTCATAAATATACATGTAAAATTCATATTTCTTTTTTTTTATTTTTTAGAAAAAATATTTTTCTCGTCTACACTTCAGAAAGCCCTATCCCATCTCTCCACCACCTGCCTCTATGAGGGTGCTCTCCCAACCACCCACCCACTCCCATTTTCCCTCCAGGGCATTACACTATACTGGGGCATCAAACACCCTCAGGACCAAGGGACTCTCCTCCCACTGATGTCCAACAAGGACATCCTCTGCCACATATGCAGCCAGTGCATTGGGTCCCTCCATGTGTATTTGGTTGGTGGTCCAGGCTCCGGGACCTACAATGGGTCTGGACCATTGATACTGTTGCTCATTCCAATGGGGCTGCAAACCACCTCAGCTCCTTCAGTCCCTTCTCCAACTCCTCTATCCAGGACCCCACACTCACTCCAAAGGTTGGCTGTGAGCATCTGCTTCTGTAATTGTCAGACTCTGGCAGAACCTCTCAGGAGACAGCTTATCATGGTTCCAGCAGCAAGCACTTCCGGAAATCCACAGTGAGGTCCAGGTTTGGTGACTGTATATGGGATGTATCCCCAGGTGGGGCAGTTTCTAGATGGCCTTTACTTCAGTCTCTGCTCCACACTTTGTCTCCATATTTCATTTTATACACAATTAAAATACATTTATTCGTTGACAATTTCTTCTTATTATTATTTTTCTTTATTTTTAAACTCCAGAATTATTTCCCTTCTGGTCCACTCTCCGACTGTTCCACATCCCATACCTTCTCCCAGCACCCCTGTCTCAATAAGGATTGCCCAATCCCCCACCCCACAAGATGTCTAACTGTATGAGTAAGACTTAGGTCCTCTCAATATATATTATGGTTGAGTAGACTGCTGCTCTTTTGTTAAGGCAACTAGGGCTAAGAAAAAGAATAGAGAAACTTTTCTAGTTCTCTTTCCCCAGGAGATCCTTCCATCCTGCCTTCAGTCCTTGTAGCTTTGCCTGTCTTGGTCTGTGAATTTTAGCAGGATTATCCTTTACTCTATCTCT
>JAPYYD010005630.1:0-11928 GCA_028551405.1 Uromys caudimaculatus | reverse complement strand
TTGCAGCCCCATGGAGGGAGCAAGAGAGTCAATGGGCCTGACCCCCCCTCCCCCCCGGTCCTCCTGGAGTTTGGACCACCAACCAAAGAATACACATTGATGGACTTATGGTTTGGACCACATATGTGGCAGAGGATGACCTCGATGGCCATCAGGGAGAGAGGAAAGGCCCTTGGGCCTGAGGATGTTAGAGGCCTCAGTAAAGGGGAATATCAAGGCGGGAATATGGGGATGGGTGGATGGGGGTGGGGTGGGGTGGGGTGGGAGGTGAAATTCCCTCCTAGAGGTGGGTTGGGGAGGAGACGGGGGTATCCAAAGAGGAGACTCAGAAAAGGGGAAACATTGGAAATGTACATAAAGTATCAAAATTAAAAAAGGAGGAAGAAAAAAAAAGGAAAAAAAACAAAAACAAACAAACAAAGAAACAAACAAAAAAAAAACTTAATCCCAACAGACAAAAATAGATGAAAGGAAAGGAGCTATAAACAGGTAGGAAATAATATGGTAGGCTATATCTGACCATGTGTTACGTTAAGCATGAGTGATCTAAATGCCGGAAAGACTGTCAAACTAGATGTTTAAAAAGCAAGATGAAAGTAAATGCTATTTGCAGGCTATATAAGAAGCTCATTTTAAATGTTTAAAAATAGAAGAGAAAAGAGCTGGAGAGATGGTGTAGCAGTTAAGAGCATTTGCTGCTCTTGCAGAGGACCAGAGTTCAATCCTCAGCTCCCACAAAGTGGCTTACAACCATCTATAATGCCTGTTCCAGAAGATCCGATGCTTTTTTTTTTTTTACTTCTGTGACACTAGACATACATGTGCTACACATATATACATATAAACAAAATGCTCATATATTAAAAAATAAAAGAGAAAAATATACTATGTTCAAAATAGCCGTATATATATCATGTCATATCAGCGCGCACACACACACACACACACACACACACACACACACACTAATTAAGTAGACTAAAAAAGTAAGGAAATTTACCAGGCTAGTATGAGACTGTTGGTTAGTTGTCAATTTGGCACAAACTGCAGTCATCTGGGAAAAGGAAACCTCATTTGGGGAATTATCTTCATCTTATTAGCCTGTGGGGACACTTTGTTGATTGCTGATTGATGTGGGAGGGCTCAGCCCACTGTAGTTGATATCACTACCAGGGAGGTGGTCCTAGCTTACAAAGAATCAAGCAGAGCAAGCCATGGAAAGCAAGGCAGCAAGCAGGCAGCTATCGCTACCCTCTGTGGTCTCTGTTTCAGTTCCTGCCTGCAGATTCCTGCTTGGATTCCCTTGATGTTGGCCTATTACCTCTGAACCAATAAGCCTTTCCTCTCTCTGTTTATTTCAGTCACTGTTTTATCTGAGCAACAGAAAAACAAACTAGAAAAGAGACATTCAAAACTGAAAGATCAATCTGCTATGACGGTGCAACACTTGTTAATGTAGAACCAACTGACAACAGATTTCAAATCCATTAAAGCAAAAGCTCAAGGACCTAGACAGACAGCACGGTGAAGACCTCGAAACCCATCTCAGTAGAGAGACAGTTAAATATAACTAACCAAGGATACAGAAGAGATAAGTTACAGCACAGACTAAGGCACTGATATGAACGAAAGACTAGCCAACATCAAAAGAATACACAGTCTTTAAAAGTGCACTCATGGAGCATGCATAATTGATCTTTTCAAAGAAACGCCTTTTAATTTCATTGTTTTTTCCTCTTTAGTTTTAGCTTTCTTCCTTTTAAACTTTTTACTGAGTCAATTTTAAAATGTAACATATTTAAGTATGGAATCATACAACTAATTTTTCTTTCCACAACAGAATTAAACTAGAAGTCATTATCATAAAAAATTTCTGGAAAATAGTTAAATGGTCAGAAGAATCAAACGACAGGCTTTTACATTATCCATCATTCAAAGAGAAAGTCTCTAGGGAAATTAGAAAATGTTTTGACTTGCTGATGGAAGCCAGATATGACTGTCTCCTGAGAGGCTCTGCCAGAGCCTGACAAATACAGAGGCAGATGCTTGCAGCCAACCATTGGACTGAGAGTGAGGTCCCAGATGGAGGAGTTGGAGAAGGGACTGAAGGAGCTGAGGGGATTTGCAGCCCCATGGAGGGAGCAACAGTATCAACTGGTCAGATGCCCTGGAGCTCCCGGAGACTGGACCACCAATCAAAGAATACACATGGAGGGACCCATGGTGCTGGCCACATATGTAGCAGAGGAGGGCCTTGTTGGCCATCAGGGGGAGAAGAGGCCCTTGGGCCTGAAGGTGTTATTCCCCAGTGTAGGGGAATGCCAGGGAGGGAAGATGGGAGTGGGTAGGTGGGGGAGCACCCTCATAGAGGCAGGGGGAGGGGAATGGAATAGGGGGTTTCACAAGGGGAGTCCTGGAAAGGGGAAAACATTTGAAATGTAAATAAGGAAAATATCCAATTAAAATAAAATAATAAAAAAGAAAATGTTTTGAACTAAATAAAAATGAGAACACATTTCAAAATCTGTAGGCTGTAGGTAAGTAATCTTTAGAAGGCAATTTGAAGCTTTGAAAACTTTATTGTAGGGATGGAGGCAGGTCTCAAGAGTGATCATGAAAGTTAAAAAAAAAAAAAAAGGCAAGCAGAAAGCAAGCTGAAATTAATAAAACTGGGGGGAAAAATCAACTAAAAGCTTTTTTCCCTGAAGATCAATGAAGTGTATGAGCTTCCTGCAAGTCTGAAGGAGTGTGTGCACTGATTATTATTAACATCAAGAATGAGAGAGGAAACATCACTCTACCCACTTGGACAAAGGTAAGCCACAGCTACTGTGTGTGTGTGTGTGTGTGTGTGTGTGTGTGTGTGTGTGTGTGTGTGTGTGTTTACTCATCAAGTTGAAAGGGATCAATTCCATGCAAGCCATAAGCTACTTCACCTAAGAAATAATTAACTTAAATATATCAAAAGAAATGTCTATGTAGTAAAAAAAATTCTTCCAAAAATTTTAACCCTAGTTACCACACATGCTGCTAGATAGGAAGAAATAACACAAATCTGATAAACCCTGAATACTTTCTCACCTCATTTTATGAAACCAGATTACCCTAACCAAAACAAAAAAACAGTAAAAGGGGAAAGGAGGGAGGAAAAGTGACGGGGGGGGGGGGGGGGGGGGGGTAAAAGAGGAAGGAAGGGGAACTGGAAGATAAACTCCATGATGCTTAGAATAACAGGCAAAACTCTCAGCAAACACACAGGGAAAAATGTCCTAAATAAATAAATATGGGGCATCTTCAAAGACTCTATAGCTAGCATCCTATTTAAATAACAAAAAACTAAATGCTTTTCTTGTAAGACAGAGACTAAGATAAGACATGGGAATTTTCTCTCATCAATTTTATTTAACTGACAGCCTTATAAGAAACTTAAAAGATATAATAAAATATAAGTAAAAGAACTATTAAAGGAAAAAGACATACAACTGCCCTTATTGCAAACAGTTTGATTTTCTACAATGAGAACCCTGAGAAATCTACAAACACCCCTAAAATAAAAGCATTTACCAAGCTTCCAATATAAAAGTTCATGCAAAAAATAACTATGATTCTTAATATTTTGAAATAATTGAAATTTGAAAATAAGTGGAATGGATATGTAAGTTGTATTTGTATATAGACTATTCACAACAGTTCCAAAAAGAAAGACACAGATACAAATAAAATCTGTCAAAAATTCTTATGTTGAAAACAAAGTTCTGATTTTAAAAATTGAAGACCTAAATAAATTGAGAGATGAAGATTACTTTTTATGGAACATTAAAGAATGTCAAATGTAATTATTTTTTAAGTATTTTTAAAATTATTATTTATTTTATGTGTATGAGTGTTTTGTCTGCATGCGTGTCTCTGGACCACATGTATGCCTGGTGCCCACAGAGGCCAGAAGAGGCAATGGATTCCCTGACACTGAAGTTATAGACTAGAGCTGTGAGCTGCCGGAATCGAACCCAGGTCCTCTGCAAGAGCAGCCAGTGCTCTCAACTGCTGGGCCATCTCTCCAACCCCTCATGTAATTCCCAAGAAGAATAAAATCGTGCTCACATCTCATTTTCAGTATAAAGCAACAGAATCAATAGAGAATTCAGAGGTAGGTATGTACAAATATGGTCAACTGGTTTGAAAAAGATGCAACGGTAACTTAATGGAAATAGCATATAGTGTTTCAATCTATCATGTTTGGGCACCACAAATGCCTGGTTTCTGCTTTTTTTTTTTTTTTTTTAAGTTGTGTTCTCATATGTGCGTGTGTGAGTGTGTGTGTTTTCTGTCTTCATGCATACCAGAAGAGGGATCAAAACCCATTACAAAATTCACACACATCTTACAGATGGTTACCATGTTGTTGCTGGGAATTGAACTCAGAACCTCTGGAAGAGCAGCCAGTGCTCTTAACCATTGAGCCATCTTTTTAGCCCCTTTTCTTTTTTTAATGGTATTTTTAAAAAAAGCTAGCCAGGGAGAAATCACACTTGATGAGACAAGAGCTTGGAGAGCATCACATCTTTATACACAAAATTAGTAAGTCTCAAGTTTACAGCCCAAGCCAATGTATCTCCTACAGTGGGCCAATTTCCCCTGCCCTAAATAAACCAAGAACAAGGCTGAAAGACACATGTCCTCATTCCCAAAGCTTAATGAATTGTGCAAAGCAGCCAATCCTAATGGTCTGTAGTCCCTGCTCACTTCGCCTTTCTTGGGGAAGCCACGACTAAAATTCTTTTTTGTTGTTGTTGTATTTAGTTTGAGACAGAGTCCCAAATAGTCCAGGCCTGGCCTCAAACTTGCCATATTGCCAAGGATAGCCTTGTATGTTCTATTGGGAAATGTTAAGTAATAATTCTCCGCATTGCCCTCTTTGTGCAGGTACTTGGTATCTATATGCAAAACAAAACAAAACAAAACAAAAAACAAAACCTAGCTTCAATCCACACCTTGCACAAAAATGAACTCAATATAGACCATATATGCAAGTGTCAAACTATACAATTTATCACAAAACAAAGGGGAAAAGTCTATGACCTTAGGTTCAATGAAACATTCTTATAGACATAACATGAAGAGCATGACCAAAACAAGAATAAGATAGACCTAAACTTTCCCCTAGAATAAGATAGACCTAAACTTCCCCCTAGAATAAGATAGACCTAAACTTCCCCCTAGAAGACACTGCTAAAAGTATAGAAGAAAAACTTTGAAATGAGAGAGAATACAAGCAAATTCAATCATAAGAAAACAAAACAAACACGATGAAAAATTTAAAATAGCCAAATTGTAAATAAGCCCTTGAAACTATTTTTAATGTTATTTTTAAAATAATTCTAATTAAAATATAATTACATCACTCCCGTCTTCCCTTATTCTGGAAACACAAATGAAAACCATAATTAGATCTTTACCACACACCTATTAGAGTGGCTAAGCATGTCATAATAAAAGGACACAGAGCTAGAACTCACACTGACCAGAGCCACTCTGGAGAACTAATAGTTTCTTACTGAGTTAATGATGCATCTGACAGTGAATGCACACCACTATATATCCCTATAAATATGAAATCTATGTTCAACAAAACCTGCCAACAAATATTCTTGGAGCTTCATTCATAATGACCCAAACTATAAATAGCACCCATGCCCACCTGGCGAAGGAACAAACATGGACACACTAACACAGTGGGCTGTCAGTTATCAAGACAGAACGGAACTACTGACACATGCACAAACTGATGAATCTCAAAGAAATTAGGGGTTAAAAGTAGCCTGTCTCAAAAGGCTGTGTACTATGAGTCCATTATGAGACACTTAGGAAAAGCAGGGAACATTTACACACAGAGAAGCTTATCCTCACGTCTTTACAGCTAATTAACTAGATGGAAAGCATATGAGTGTCACTCAGGATCAGGTGTGGGTATGGTGACTGACAATAGCTGGGCAACACTGATAAGACTGCCTGACTCCTAACTGTGGTGACAGTTAACAGGAATTGATATCTGTTTTTTAAATTGTTAACTACATGTCAAAAGGGCCTGTTGAATATAAACTCTTTACAAAAATACTTAAAAGACATGAAAGAAAATGTGATGCAGGATGCTTTGTTTTTTCATAAATCACTCAGCTAAGTTTTACCATCTTTTTAAAACTTAAATTCCAAAAATAATCTCACAGCAATGTCAGATGTTTGGGGTTTAAGTCAGTTTTACCAACTAAGGCAAGAAAGGTAGTCAGTCAATTACCAATGCTCAAATTTGAATTTTAGCCAAATAAATCATCAACTCAGGGTACAGTGAAGAGAAAGAACAAAAGTAACAACAACAACAAAACCCAACAACAATAACAAAACAAGGCACAGCGGTGCATACACGTTGTAGGATATTTGATCACACTGTGAACCCTGAGACAGTGTTATTTACTGAAAAAAACGTGTTTCTAGTTGTGGTAACCAATCAGTGAAGGTAAAGTTAGTTTGTAGAAGGATGCAGCCATATTTGAAAGTGATGTCTAATTGAGTGGCAGAAAAAAAATGACGAATCAGAGAAAGACCTGACAGAATAGGGCATGCCCAACTCCCATGAGAACAGACAGGAAGGAGAGGCTCTATTAAAGAGAGCAGAGAGAGAACAAGGGAGGAGGCAGTTTTACCAGGATAGTTGTGCATAAACAGGTTACAGAGAGAGAATAAGCTAGACAAAGCCGAAGATAGAACAAGGCAGAGAATGAGAAGGAGCCAGAAGATTAGAACAGATTGCCAGTTAGTATGAGGCCAAGCAGAGCAATTCAGTCAGAATCCGAAAGAGAAGCCAGATTGACAGTCAGCTTGGAGAGGAGTTTGAGCCAGAACAGCTGAGCTGAATTAGCCATCTAGACTTCAGAAAGAACTAGAAAGGGTGAGCTTATTCAGCAGTAAGTCTCAGAGGCTGAGAACATTCTAGGCCTAGGTTAGATTGTATGGAGACTAGAAGCTTCCAAGACTAGGCCTAGGTTAGCAGACAGAGGCAGTGTGCTTCTGAGATGATAATTATATCAGGTAAATAAAAGCGACTGTAACATACATGTAATCCCAACACTCAGAAGTTAGGACAGAAGACTTATGAGCTGAAAGCCAGCATAGGCTTCACAGCAGATCCTGTCTTGAAACAAAGAGGGGAAGGGGAGAGGGAAGAGAGGGAAGGGAGGGAAGGAGGGAGAGGAAGGAGTGGAAAAAGGAAAAGTAAAGAAAGAAGGGAAGGAGGGAGGGAAGAAAGAAATAGAGAAAGAAAAAAGGTAGCTCAAATTACAGATCACTATTAGAAACTAAGAGTCCGTCCATATGTTCTTTGAGTCAGAATTTAAAAGTCTCAGCAATCAAACTCAACAGATCAAGACTTTCTCCTGTGCCTTCAAATAATGAAGAAACAACTTACAGCTTTAAGTGTAAGGTCACACTGGAAAACAAGTGTTCGAAGCTGTGTTAAAATTTCTCTCTTTGTATTTTCTAGATCATTCCGTCTTTCTTCAACATTTGTTACACAGACTTTATAGTGTTCGTTTGCTTCTTCTACCTTCAAGAACACAACAGAAACAACACTAATCACTAAATGTATACTTACAAACTTACTGTAATTAAAGCAATATTTCAAAAATGGGAAGTCTTTACGAAAAGAAAAATCTGAAATATTCTAATTTCCAATACAATACTATGAAAATGAATTAAGAAAAATAATTTAAAGATAAATAGAAGTTTGGTTAGCAATTTAAGAACACTAGATTGTAATTGCTGGGAGCAATTTACAAATACTATATTGTTTGCATAATAGGCTCAATTTTTAACAGAATTTGTCAAATTATATTTCATAAGTGACACAAAGCTTATTATGGTTCAATAGGTGTATAACACAGAGACTTGCCTAAAAGTAGACCTTATAAATAATCGAGTCAAAAATAAGAAAGTACTATCCTAAGCATGCCCACATAGTGGTTCCTGAAGATGGGTTTTAACCGGCAACACTGCTGTCACCTGGGGACTTGTTAGAAGCGATGCCTGTCTATGTCCTGTCTTGACCAAATGAATAAGAAACTCAGTGGGCAGGACCAACAACCTGAATATGCTTTCCTGGTGATCCTGACTCCTGGTACAGTTTGAGAGTCAAATCTTTAACTAATTCAAGTTTCAAATAACAAAAACCTTACTTTTTGAAGAGCTTCTTCTTCCAATCTCCGCTTTTTTTCTAGTTGTTTGTTGAGATTTTTTGCCAATCCAACACTTGAATTTAGCTGCTCTTCTTCTGCACGAAACATGGACGATTTTGCCTTTTCATATTCATCTTGCCGTTGCATGCATAACAATTTTGCCTTTTTGAGAGCTGTCTCTGTTTCGAGCTACCCAGAAAAGAACATTAAACAGGCTATTAGACAACACTTTAGGGAGCCCAGAGTAAGACAGGCGGCTTATCCATACACTGCAGGTGACTGGGATGTTCATAAACAGGCAAGAGGGGCTCTGGAGCAATACTGACCAATTTATTCTGTTGCTGCTTCCAAAGTTCTTTTATTTCTTTCCTTTGTTTCTCCATTTCATTCTTCCTCCCAAGTAGAGGCTTTAAGGATATTAAAAAGAAGTAAGTTGTTTTGTTACAAAGGCATGTTGGTATTTAAAACACAAACATATGCTGTATGTATGCATTTTACCTGCACAAATTTGTTGGCTTGCAGAGCTGCAATTGTTTGTTGTAAGAGGTGACTGCTGTGTATATCATTAAGAAGAGCATTGGTAAATAGAGACTGCAGCGGCATAAACTCCTAGAATTTACAGGTAAAAGGTAAGTTTTATAATAGCACAGTGTTAGTTAGAGGCACTTGTCTGATACACTGTGGTTCAATCCCTAAAATTGACATTAGAAAAAAACTGATGCTAGAGCTCTAGATATATCCCTGTTCTTCAAAATACAACCTTAGATTTTTTTTCTTTAGTAAAATGACTTGTGTCTATATGACACAAATATTGAAATTATGAACTAGTTAGCAAAATTATTATTAAAATAGGTATTTGTATAAAATCTTAAATGCTCTAGTTTCATTCATAAGGAATAACCATTTAAATTAATTTTTTCCAATAAAAAGATCAACAGTTATGCTCTTTTTCCACGAACTGACTGGGAATTCAACTAAATAGTCTCTTATTTCAGATTCAGACCACGGGTTCACAGAATACTTACTTGTATTCCAATGCTAGATCTAGTAGCCTCTGCCAGTTTTACAATATTTCTAGTGGACTCCAATTCTGAAAAGGTTAAAAAAGACAAAATTAGCATTTTTCTCTACATATACACTCTAAAATTATTTGTGCTTCTTCAACTAAGAAGTGATCACACACACTAATGCATCATTTAAGGAAGTAACTTTGAATCTAATTGCTGCTCATCAGCATCAACTGGGGAACGTTCCAGACATACGTGCATGACTCTCAGCTGTCAGAACGAGACCTAAGCCAGTGCAGTCTGAGCACACTCACTGGTGAATCCTACTTCCCTCCAAACACCCCCACATACATAAACAAATCTGATGTGCCCTTGAGGAAAATGGGCACAACAATTCTGTCTTGCTTACTTTCCAAGTTCAGGGGCTTAGGTAAGATAGGAAAGCATCTTTTCAGCTGAGAACACATTGCTCACACTAGCTCCTCAGCTATTTCTCTTTCTGCGTATGCATCCACTGCTGCTCCTCTCTCAATTCACCACGGTCCCTGATTATACTTTTCTACCCATCACAGTAGGGCTTCTTAAAGGCAGAGACAGTGCTGTCTGTTGTTGTGTGCCTATATCTAACAGTCAACAGAAACTGTTTAGTATGTATATCTAGTGTAAGAAAGCCTAGCTCAAGAAAAGACTAATTCTATTTATTAAAATGAAAAAACCACTAATTATAAATCACAATACCTACACTCTGGAGAAAATGAATCACAAACAATTTAGTTCTAATGTTTCAAAATTAATCAGATGCTCTAACAGAGAACTCACCCAGGTTGAGCTTTTTTTCAACCCATGACACTATGTTCTTGGTATACTTTGACCATGTTTTAGCATATGACAAAGCCAGTTCTATAGAGTCAGTGCTCTTTAACAGCAAGTTGTCTAGTTCTATAGGAGAAAAATTTCCTGAAAATAAAAACATCAGTATAAGTATATGTTAAGTATGAGCACATAGTGATTCTAAAAAAAAAAAGCAGTACTTGGATCCTTAGGAATTAATCAATAAAAACTGGTTAAAAATTCAAAGGATAAGTTTATAAAATGCCAGTGTCTATGCTTCAAATTACACTGTACTTTTATCTTTAAAAATGTATTTAAAAATGTATTTTTTACTTTATGTGCATATATGTTTTGCTTATATGTATGTCTGTGTACCACATTCATGCCTGATGCCCACAGAGCCAGAAGCAAGAGTCAGATCACATGAAACTAGAGTTATGGATGGTTGTGAATTGCCATATGGGTGCTAGGAACCCAGTCCAGGCCCTCCACAAGAGCAGTGAGCTCTCAGACACTGAGCCACTGTATCTCCAGCCCACGGATTTTTATCTTAATACATACTTCTATTATTTGTTGAGCTACAATCTGAATGTAATTATGATCAGTTTACAATATCACATTATCTACTCAAACGACTTGTTTTATATGTAAAACTTTCTATATCATTTTATATTAAGAATGAATACTCTAGATTACAAAGTACAAAGAGATTAAGTGTATAAAAATACTTAATGAAAGAAAATGCAAAATGTTCAATAAAATCTTAAATACTTACCTTTTTCATGGGGTAATTCCACTGAGTCCACAGAAATGTTTTCAAAAGACTTAACACAAAGAAGAAAACAAATTTAAGATTAGAGCAGAAAACAACAAATCACTGCTTCCAAAATTCTGTTCTGGATTTTATTACTCTGACATAATTCCTGCTCAAGAATTTCAAGTATTTAAAACTCAAGAGGCCTAAAAAGTCTGCTTAAATACCATAACACTACAAGAATTATAGTTCCCAAGATTCAACAATAAACAAACTGTTTAATCTGATTAGGAAAAAAATCAATGAATCCATATTAAACTTCAAATTCCACGAATCTAAAAAGGTTCAGAAGTTAAAGAAGCAGTTACAAACTTAAGAGACTGCAAGCTTGAGAGAATGTCCAGCCATCTTTTATCACAGGGACAGTTTAGTACATAATTTCCTATGATAATGGAAATGTCATGCATATGTGTGTGTGTGTGTGTGTGTGTGTGTGTGTGTGTGTGTGTGTGTGTATTAATATGATATATAACTCAGATGCCAGCTATATGTAGCTACTTGAACATTTGGAATATGGCCAATCAACCAGAAAATAAACTTTCAATTTTACTTATCAATTTAAATGCAAAGAACCACATTAACACATCTATTAGTGTTTAGCTCTGACTCTGAAGCTCTGGCTGGCTTGGAACTCACTATGTAGACCAGGCTAGTCTCAGAGATCTGTCTGCCTTTACCTCCCAAGTGCTGGGACTAAAGCATGTGGCTAACTACTTAAACAAATCTGATCCACATGGTTGGGCAATACAGGGTTTACAGATTCAATGCAAAAGGGATCAAAAACACCTTTCAGCTCTACTAGGTTTATTGGACTGTACATTTAGGATTACCTAACCTTAGTTTGCCCTTCCCTAAAAAAGGGGATAGAATGCTGTTTTCCACGTTGTGTCTGGCCTTCACCTGTGGAGACCAAGGCTTTTGACCTTGGCATTTTTTGCTTGATCCCAGGTTTGACTTAATCTTGCTAGCTATCTCGTAGCAGGCATTCCTTTGATTCCTTTCCGCCTGATATCAGATTATCTAGGGCACTGACCTTTAGGCTTGGGTGGAT
>JAPYYD010005629.1:0-11929 GCA_028551405.1 Uromys caudimaculatus | reverse complement strand
CTTCCTATACTCAAAGGATAAACAGGCTGAGAAAGAAATTAGGGAAATGACACCCTTCACAATTGTCACAAACAATATAAAGTATCTTGGTGTGACTCTAACCAAGCAAGTGAAAGATCTGTATGACAAGAACTTCAAGTCTCTGAAGAAAGAAATCGAAGAAGACCTCAGAAGATGGAAAGATCTGCCATGCTCATGGATTGGCAGGAATAATATAGTTAAAATGGCCATCCTGCTAAAAGTAATCTACAGATTCAATACAATCCTCATCAAAATTCCAACTCAATTCTTCATAGACTTAGAAGGTGCAATTCTCAAATTCATTTGGAACAACAAAAAACCCAGGATAACAAAAACTATTCTCAACAATAAAAGGACTTCTGGGGGAATCAGCATCCCTGACCTCAAGCTGTACTACAGAACAGTAGTGATAAAAACTGCATGGTATTGGTACAGCAATAGGCAGGTAGATAAATGGAATACAATTGAAGACCCAGAAATGAACCCATACACGTACGGTCACTTGATCTTTGACAAAGGAGCTAAAACCATCAAGTGGAAAACAGACAGCATTTTCAACAAATGGTGCTGGTTCTACTGGCGGTCTACATGTAGAAGAATGCAAATTGATCCATTCCTATCTCCCTGTAGAAAGCACAAGTCCAAGTGAATCGAGGACCTCCACATAATACCAGATACACTGAATCTAATAGAAGAGAAAGTGGGGGAAAGTCTCGAACACATGGGCACAGGGGAAAAGTTCCTGAACAGAACACCAATGGCTTATGCTCTAAGATCAAGAATAGACAAATGGGACCTCATGAAATTGCAAAGCTTCTGTAAGGCAAAGGACACTGTCAATAGGACAAAATGGCAACCAACAGATTGGGAAAAGATCTTTACCAATCCTACGTCCGATAGAGGGCTAATATCCAATATATACAAAGAACTCAAGAAGTTAGACTCCAGAGAACCAAATAACCCTATCAAAAATGGGGAACAGAGCTAAACAGAGAATTCTCAAATGAGGAAACTCATAGGGCTGAGAAGCACCTAAAGAAATGTTCAATATCCTTAGTCATCAAGGCAATGCAAATCAAAACAACCCTAAGATTCCACCTCACACCAGTCAGAATGACTAAGATCAAATACTCAGGTGACAGCAGATGCTGGCAAGGATGTGGAGAAAGAGGAAGACTCCTCCATTGTTGGTGGGATTGCAAGCTGATACAACTACTCTGGAAATCAGTTTGGCGGACCCTCAGAAAAATGAACATAATACTACCTGAGAACCCAGCTATTCACTCCTGGGCATATACCCAGAAGATGCTCCAACATGTAATAAAGACACATGCTCCACTATGTTCATAGCAGCCATATTTATAATAGCCAGAAGCTGGAAACAACCCAGATGTCCCTCAACAGAGGAATGGGTAAAGAAAATGTGGTACATTTACACAATGGAGTACTACTCAGCTATTAAAAACAATGACTTCATGAAATTCACAGCCAAATGGATAGAACTTGAAAATATCATCCTGAGCAAGGTAACTCAGTCACAAAAGAATGAACACGGTATGTACTCACTGATAAGTGGTTATTAGCCCAAAATTTTGGAATACCCAAGATTCCCTTCACAGAAACCATTGGGCTGTGCCTGAGGTCCCAGATGGAGGAGTTGGAGAAGGCATGAAGGAGATGAGGGAGTTTGCAGCCCCGTGGAAGGAGCAACAGTGTCAACTGGCCTGACCTCCTGATGCTCTCGGAGACTGGATCACCAACCAAAGAATACATATGAAGGGACTCATGGTGCTGACCACATATGTGACAGAGTAGGGTCTCCTTAGCCATCAGGGGGAGGAGAGGTCCTTGGGCCTGAGGGTGTTAGATGCCTCAGTATAGGTGAAAGCCAAGGAGGGAAGATGAGAGTGGATGTGTGAGTGGGTGGAGGAATACCCTCATAGAGGCAGGGGAGGGGGGAGGAGATAGGGGATTCCAAAGGGGAGATCTGGAAAGGGGGAAACATTTGAAATGTAAATAAAGTATCAAAAAAATGTTTTTGAGCAAATTACACTGAACTGTTAGGAAAATTAACTTTTCTGTCTTCTGAGAAATAGCTGATAAATGCTGACATTACTATCGTGGATAGTGAAGGCAGATACGCATCTAGGCAGAGAATAAGATTAGAGTTTATTTTTCTAGCTTTATACCACAGAGAACAAACCACATGGAGGCAGAAGTGATTTCACAGGAAAGCACCAACTGTGGTGTTAGTCACACCGTAGGGATAAGCCCAGGCTTCTTCATATTGTCCTCAGGTTCTCAATGAAGTAAAAAAAATCTTACAGTATGTTCATCTGTCTTAGATGTGACATAAACCACCTCCCCATATATATGATAAACCTAGACCTGAGACCATGAGGTTTTGACTAGACTGCTAATTACATTAAACACCCTAATATCAGAAAAGAACTTTGGAACGAAGATCCATGGCACCATTGTTTCTAGTCTTGGGCTTTTAATAATAAATTTGATTTTGAAATAGTTATATGAAACCATGAAAAAAAAGATCCTAATTAGAAACAGTTTCCTCACTATCAAATTGAAATAACAGGATATCATAGCACTCTCTATGAGGTTTCCAGGAGCAGAAAGCACACATCATCTCTCTTAATCTATGAATAAAATAAAACATAGCAGTGTTAATTTGCTTATCCAAAGTAACAAAGCGATGTGGCTGTACTCTGACCTTGGGGAAGTGGGATGCCGAGCTCAGATTCTGAAGCTCTCGGCTACACTGATTTGCCATGCCGGGGCCACCTTTGTGGCCATGTTACTTGTTTTAGTTTGTGTTTTATTGCTGTGATAAAACATAGCTTAGGGGCTGGAGAGATGGCTCCGTGGTTAAGAGCACTGACTGCTCTTCCAGAGGTCCTGCATTTGATTCCCAGCAACCACACAGTGGCTCACAACCATCTGTAGTGGAATCTGATGCACTCTTCTGGTGTGTGTCTGAAGACAGCTACAGTGTGCTCATATAAATAAAAATAAATAAATCTTAAAAAGAAAAAACATAGCTTAAAAATTATGAGAGGAGAAGGTTTATATCTTCGTTCAGGTTACAGTCCATCAGTAAGGGAAGTCAAGGCAGGAATTTGAAGGCAGGACTGCTTGCTATTCCAAGCAACAGGACTGTTAGCCAGGGACCTTACTTCTCATCCAAAGTACAGCAGGAACCATGGAGAATGCTGCTTGCTAGCTGGCTCACTTGCAGGCCCGTACTCTGCAAGCTTTGTTTATTAGTCAAGAACCACTTGCACAGTGGTCTGGTCACTCCTATATTAGTTAAACATCAAGACAGTCAATTCTCCAAGCCCATACACCAATCTGATTTAGGCAATCCCTCTCAGATGACTGTACACTATGTCAAGTTGACAGTGAAAGCCAATCCGGACACTACCCAAGAAAGAAGACAAAGGTACTTTGGCAAATGCTCAAACTTACACCAAAAAATGGAAATACAAATGTGACACCCCCTAGTTCATTCATCTATTCTGTGCCCCATCGATGGTAGCTCATTTGGATCTGGAAAGAGATCATGGAGATCCTTCAGTTGCAAGGTAAGACTGAGAAATAAAGTTCCAAAGAAAGACAAAGCAATGAGTAAGTTATGAACAGAAAGAATGTAATGAATACAGGAGGTATTCCTATGAGAGGGCAGTGGCTGGAGAAATGGCTCGGTTGGGAGAGTATCTGGTGTGCAAGCCTTGAGACTGGAGTTCCTATCCCCATGTGGGGGAAGCTGAGGGAGAAGGCAGTCTGAAACGGCTGCTGAATTCTTGGGGTTGTTCCATTGGGTGGGAGATAGCAAAGATGAGGGAAATCAACACAGGAGCAAGCTTAGGTCAGGTCAGGGAGAGAAGGAAATGATAACTTACTTGTCCTTGGCTGGAAACACAAAATGATTAGGTATGCCACACACCAGGAGCACACACAACCTAAATGACAGAACCTTTACAAAACTGCAAAATGACCTGAAAACATTTCAGACCTTCAGAACTTTCCCTTTACCTAAAATTTTGTTCCATTCTCTTTACAGGATCATTCAAATACATCACTGAGTGCAAAGCATCACCTATATGATTTTACATTCCATCTCACATATGGACACAATTAGCCTGCCAATAACTGGGGCTATCCTTCCAGCCAGCAGAGTGCAGAAGGCAGAGGCCCATCTGTACTCCAGATTCCTGTTTGTCTCCCAAGAGGCTTCCAGGAGCCCTGACTGTGACAAGAAATCCCTCCCAGACAAATCCCAGGTGTGGGAACCGTGAACAAACATGGTCTGTCTCTCATTCAAGAGGGAGAGGGCCAGCTGGGCCTTGTTCACAGGGATTCAGGATTGAGACCATAAGGATGATTTAGAGCAGGCCATTTCTGGAGTAAAAGAATCATAGGATGTAACATTACAACCATGGGTGGAGGGCTTCCCTAATCTTGGCAATATGCAGGGGCTGCCTGCTTATGACCTCAGTTGGCTGCCAGTGGAAACAGCCTCAGATATGACTTAAGAGGCAGAATTCAAGGAAGCTCTTTGTAGATTTGATGGGAAATGTGATGCCAGTGAGGGAATGAACCTCTGACTGACTTATATGGATAGAGTAGCCCATAATCAGGAATAGATGGCTTAGTGTTAAGACCCCTTAACACAATCCCTCATGTCGTAGTGATCCCCAACCATAAAATTACTTTTTGTTATTCCTTCCTAACTGTAATTTTAATGCTGTTATGAATCATTAAGTAAATATATGTTTTCCAATGTCTTAGGTGTCTTAGGTGACCCCTGTGAAAGGGTGATTGCCCCTTCCACCCGGGTTGTGACCCACGGGTTGAGAATTGCTGGCTTAGAGACTTATTCAATCCTCAAAAATAGTCTTCCTTTCTGTGACTCCTCCAGCCCACATGAGAGTCTCGCCTATGGCAACACTCCTCCTGTGTCATTGAACACTGAGGACACCCTAGAGTTCAGTAAAATTAAACGCACTGAGGAACTTGGTTTCCCTAGCAAAGAGAGAACAACTCATCAATAAAATTTGGATTTTTAGGTGAACAGTGATTTATTTCATTAGATAAATGCCCCACACAATGCATGAACATGGACATGCTGTACAAATTATCTTTTACAAATGTAACTTCAAGTGTAAATAGTCAACAGGCACTTTATGTCACAATCCTACATTTTGGATATTAATTTATCTTGTATTTTGATGGATTTGACTCTTGCAAAAATTTCACTACACTCTTTAGGTTTTCACAAGAGTAGTAAATAAATAAATAAATAAATAAATAAATAAATAAATAAATAAATAAATAAATGGTGCCGCTAAATATAATTTTTTTGGAGTACTCAGAAGTCATTCAAATCCTGCCAGAAACTTCTCTTCTTATTTCCTAATCTTATCAGTCACTAATTGATCGATTCACCTAGACACTGCTCTAACAGACACTAAGTCCCTACATGCACTGGTTCACAGATCTATCTCTTAACTGTAATGGACTGAATGGGCTCCCATATTCTTCAGTGGAGAGTCACTATAAACACATCTCTTTCTTTTTTATTAACTAAATAATTTTTTTACCTATTCACTTTACATCCCACTCATTGTTTCCCCCCCCCCGTCACCCTACACACAATCCTTCCTCCTTCCCCCCTCCTCTTCTCCTCTGAGTGGGTGTTGTGCCCCCTGAATATCCCCCCACCCTGGCACTTCAAGTCTCTCCAAGGTTAAGTGTTTCCTCTCCCCCTGAGGCCAAACAAGGCAACCAAGCTAGAAGAACATAACTCACAGGCAGGCAACAGCTTTTGGAATAGCCCTCATTCCAATTGTTGGGGACCCACATAAAGACCAAGCTGCACATCTGCTACATACATATGTGCAGGGTGGCCTAGGTCCAGCCTGTGTGTGTTCTTTGGTTGGTGGTTCAGACTCTGAGAGTCCTAGGGTCCAGATTAGTTGATTCTGTTGGTCTTCCTGTAGAGATCCTATCCCTTTTGTGGCCCACAGTCCTTCCTCCTGTTCTTCCATAAGAGTCCCCAAGCTCCATCCACTGTTTGGCTGTGGGTATCTGTATATGTCTGAGTCAGCTGGTGGGTGGAGCCTCTCAGAGGACAGCCATGCTAGACTCTGTCTGTAAATGTAACATAGTATCATTAATGTTGTTAGGGATTGGTGCTTGTCCATAGGATAGGTCTCAAGTTTGCCCAATTATTGCTTGGTCATTCCTTCAGTCTCAGCTCCACCACCTGTACCTGCATTTCTTGTAGACAGGATAAATTTGGCTTGAAAGTTTTGTGGGTGGGTTGGTAACTCTATTGCTCCACTGTGATTCCTGCCCTGCTACAGGATGTGGCCTCTTCAGGTTCCATATCCCCAGTGTAGTGAGTCACAGCTAAGGTCACCCCATTGAGTCTTAGATGCCTCCTTTATCCCAGGTCTCTGTCTCTTCCTGGAATACCCCCCACCTCCTCAGCCTCATCAGTTGCAGATTTCAATCCATTTTCATGGCCATCTAGCCATCTCTCCTGTCCTTCCCCATATCTGATCCTGAACCCCCCCATTCCCCTCCCCATCCCCTCTCCAAGTTCCCTTGCTCCATCTGCTTCTTCTAAGTGAGATTCAAGCTTCCTTGCTTGGGCCTTCCTTCTTATTTAGCTTCTTTGGGTCTGTGGAGTGTAGCATGGTACCTGTATTTTATGGCTAGTATCCACTTATGAATGAGCGCAGGAGCATGCATGTCTTTTTGATACTGGGTTACCTCACTCAGGATGATATTCTCAAGTTCTGTCCATTAGCCTGCAAAATTCATAGCTGAATAGTATTCCATTGTATAGATGTACCACATTTTTTTATC
This sequence comes from Uromys caudimaculatus, assembly GCA_028551405.1. Classification (NCBI taxonomy): domain Eukaryota; kingdom Metazoa; phylum Chordata; class Mammalia; order Rodentia; family Muridae; genus Uromys; species Uromys caudimaculatus. The sequence goes on along the minus strand of JAPYYD010005629.1, from coordinate 5,017 downwards.
CATTCTTCAGTTGAAGAACATCTGAGTTGTTTCTAGCTTCTGGCTATTATGAATAAAGCTGCTATGAACAGCATAGTTGAACAAGTGTCTTTGTGGGATGTTGGAGCCTCTTTTGGGTATATGCCCAGGAGTGGTATAGCTGGATCTTGAAGTAGAACTATTCCCAGTTTTTTGAGAAACCACCAAAGAGATTTCCAAAGTGGCTGTACAAGTTTACACTCCCACCAACAATGAAGAAATGTTCCTCTTGCTCCACATCCTTGCCAGCCTGTGCTATCTCTTGAGTTTTTGATCTTAGCCATTCCGATGTGTTTAAGATGAAACTTCAGAATTGTTTTGATTTTCATTTTTCTGATGAATAAAGACTTTGAACATTTCTTTAAGTGCTTCTCAGCCATTTGAGGTTCCTCTGTTGAGAAATATCTATTTAGCTCTGTACCCCATTTTTAACTAGATTATTTGAGTTGTTGTCTAATTTCTTGAGTTCTTTGTAAATTTTGGATATTAGCTCTCTGTTAGATGTAGGGTTGGTGAAGATCCTTTCCCAATCTATGGCTGCATATTCATCCTATTGACAGTGTCCTTTGTCTTACAGAAACTTTGCAGTTTCATGAGGTCCCTTTTATCAATTGTTGATCTTAAAGCCTGAGCCATTGTTATTCTGTTCAGGAAATTGTCTCCTGTACCAATGTGTTCAAGAGTATTTCCCACTTTCTCTTCTATGATTTTTAGTATATCTGGTTTTATGTTGAGGTGTTTGATACACTTAGACTTGTGTTTTGTGCAGGGTGATGAATATAGATCTATTTTAATTCTTTTACATGAGGACATCCAGTTAGTCTAGCACCATTTGTTGAAAGTTATTTCAGTTTTCCATTGTGTGGTTTTGACTTCTTTATCAAAAATAAAGTGTCCCAAGGTGTGTGGGTTTATTTCTGGATTTTTATTTGATTCCATTAATCAACCTTTCTGTTTCTGTACCAATACCATGAAGTTTTTGTCATTATTGATCAAGTAAAGCTTGAGGTCAGGAATAGTGATTCCTCCTGAAGTTCTTTCTATTGTTCAGGATTATGAACACATCTCCTAACAGCTCTGCACACATGTGTGAACAAGCAGGACACAAAGAAAAGTCTAATTAAGTGGAAGTTTCTGGTTATGTCATGTGATGTGGTGGTGTTTTGCTGAGGCAAGGCCCTTTGGAGCACATGTGATGTTTGGAGAGAGCATAAATAAGACTCAACAGTGATGGGGATTTGCATAGTTAGCTGTGCAACTCTTCGTTGTTCTCATGTCTTTGCTAATCTTCACTTCATGGAGAGAGGCACAGGAGAGAACTCCTGGCATTCTGGTTGTTCCTTGTCATGCCTGCTGACTCGTGCAGATTTGTCAGAGGCCTGACAGTTTATGATGGATCATGCTACCATTGCTGATTCGTGTTTGGTGACACTTTTGAACTGGACTGTTGGTATCCTGACACTACTGAATGAAGCCTTCTGTAGGCTTAGATTTTTTTCAAAACCTACTTTAATAAGGGTTCTCAAATGTATCAACCACCCCCTTTCTAGCCCATTGTTCAAAGGTAGGAGAGAAAAGATGGTAACTAGGTTAAGGGGGTGTGGACCTCTTTAGAAGTAGTTCTTTAAGGTGATTCCAATCTCTGTTTGCCAGGATACCAGCAGTCCAGTGCAATGGGCACTCCAGTGGCTCTCATAGATTCATATACTTTGAAGTTGCTATAAAGAGACAAGAAAAGAGTACAGAAAGTACTTGATTGGCTACAGTAGAATGAGCACCTTATTTGAACTGTTGTAGCAGTGAGTCCCTACTGATAGACTAGTTAGCAGTTTCTCCCTAGTGATAGACTAATTGGCAGTGTCTGGTGCTAATTTCCATTTTATGTAGAGTGTGACTGTTTTTTGTTAATTGTGTTAGCTTTGCAGATATTGAAACTCTGAGCACTGGACATTACTTAATCTAATTAATGGCCCCCAAGTGCATTATTTTTTCAAGTGTCAAAAGTAAATTCAGACTTTGTAAAGTGCTCACATGACATAGCAAACGGCATGGCCACAGATATGAATGTTCTAATCTGTTGCTGTGTGTTTGTTTTAACAACTATGAACTGGTAACAAGCAACACTTTATACATATTCACTGAATGATTTTAACAACTTTATCTTTGACACGTAGTCTGCTTCAGAAAATAAAACACAAACTTTTAAAATGTACATCACAACTTAAGGGACTAGGACATCCCATGATGTCCTCAGAGCTCTTGATAATTCCTGAACAACACATGTTTCTAATGTTTCGTGTCATTTCAAGTATTTTGTAAGAATTCAGATTTAGAGCTCTATGCATTGCAATCTTGCAATCCATTGAGAGAGAGAGAAAGAGAGAGAGAGAGAGAGAGAGAGAGATATTAAGAGTAATAAAAACCTCACTCAACATTTTTTCTATTTTCCTAATAATTACATCTCTCACAGAATGTGGTCATTTGTCTTGTACAGCTTTCCAAGGTCTTGATTTTGTTGCTGAAATCTTTGCTCTATTGTGGCCAGTGTTTCCTATAAGTAGGTCTCAGAAGGTGAGGCTGGGTTAAATTCAGATTTGAGTGTTTTGGCAAGAATATTTCATAGGTGTGGTTCTTACTGTCATTAACACAGCCTGATTGAATGTTCCTTTTTATTCATATCAGCAGCCATTATTACTGTCGGGAATGATATACCTTTTGGTGTCTATGTATTTGTATGAGTATATTTATGTACATACTTTTTTCTTAAGGCAAAGAGATGTGGCTTATGTAGATGTCATTCACCTCATTCCTTTATAGGTTTAATCTCCCACACACACACACACACACATGTCTTGTGGCTATGGTGGAATGGCAAGGTTTACTGGGGCGGGGATGGTAGATGCCTCCTAAAGAAGCCAGACTTGGGCAGAGAGAAGAATGCCAGGTAGAGGGAAGAATTCCTAGATAAGGAGGCAGAATGAGTTTGAAGCTCATGATTTTTTCCTATAAACTGTGAGCATGTTCACTGCTTAGGTAAAAAAAACTCCAGGCAAGAGCAGATTATATGTGAGTTGGTAAAAATGAAGACTGAGGTTTGACAGGGAAAGGGTGTCTCATACAATATCTCTAAAAGTATTGCATTAGTGACTAGGGCAGATTTGGTTCCAGTATTCTTAACACTTCCCTGTAGGAAAAGGACTCCAAAGATAGGAAGCCGGAATAACCAGACAGACTGGTCTTAGCCTGTTCTTGCTACTGTGGCAAAGTATGACAAATGAGTGGCAACTGAATGACTGAAATCACTCCTAATTGTACTTGAGGAAGACCACAAGGTGCCAGCATTAAATGTCTGGAGAGGGCCTATTTCCTAGGTTATAAATGGTGACTTCTCTTTGTTTCTTAACAAGGTGGAAGACACAAATTCCCTCAGGTTCTTTTTTTAAGGACTCCTTTCTCATTGCACCTAGGACCTAAACAACTGTCAAATTCTGCACATCCTAATATGGGAACCCAAATATACTGGTGATACCACCAGGAGTCCATCCTTCTGGAGGCAGTGACTTCAGAGCTTGCTGTTCTTTGGGGGGGGGGGGGTGAATTCATGCTCCAAGTGGAACTCAAATCCCCTTTCCTCGTGCAGAAGTCTTTTTCAACTTCTGATGAGAGAATAATCAAGAATCTTCACCACCTCACCCTTACTGTGGGATGCGAGAAGGAAAAATCAGGCATGTATCCATTATATTATTTTTCTTGTCATTTTAAATTGCTAGGTGGCAATGCTAAAATACTGTACATGACTGAATATGGACTCGAGTAAATACCATGTCTGATGCTGGCACACAATAGATTTCCACAAGCCTAAAGTAATTTATAAAGCTCTCTTTCCCTCCTCTTTCTTGAGGAGGAGGAGGAGATTTTTTTCCACTTGGAAAAATGGTAAGCATTTTGAATATTGCCCACATAAAATAGATTTAAATTTTCTGTCTACACTTGACTTTTTGGCGTTTGTTTTCTCTATTTTTCCCTTTTGACATAATTTCAATCACTATCTTAGCTTTTTCTCTTCCACGCCATGGCCCACTGATAACTATTTTTATCTCCATTGGTTATTGACTTCTTCATTTATCTTGTCTAAAATGGAACTTGGTATTTGAAAAGGGATGTTGTCCTTCTCCATAATTCCTTTTTCTGGCTACCAAGACCTTTAATTTCCTATTCTACATATAAATTTAGAGAGAGATGGTGCACAAAAGCCAAGATGATTTAATTTTAGCTTTTCCACAAGGTCAACACTATTCTGATAACATGAGTTCTCACATTTTTCTTACATATTTTTACTAAAGTTTAATTTTAGAGTCCTTTTTATTTGTAAACTACTCTCATTGAAATGCTACCATGGGAAACCTCAGCTTGGGCCACAGGGCTCCACAGCTGATCAGCGCCAGGATCGCAAGAGCCAGGAGTGGGCCAAGGACACGCCCCACAGCTCACCAGGCACGCAGAAAAGCCCCTAGCGGGGGCAACGCCTCCGCAGAGCTCACTGACTCCGCCCGCTTTCCACGGGCCACAGAGACTGTCGGTCAGCAGCTTCCGGTGACGGCCGGAAACCTCAGCTTGGGTCACAGGGCTCCACAGCTAATCAGCGCCGGGATCGCCAAAGACATGCCCCACAGCACACCAGGCCACAGAGACTGAAGGTCAGCAACCTCCAGAACCAAGATCAGAACTGGTGTCACAGCTCTCCAAACCTAAACACTTCTCAGAGAGAGCTGGTCTTCAAGGAGTACTGTCACAGAGACGTGCAGGAGGGGCAAGCCACAACCAGGCAGAGTAAGATCAACTAACAACAGAGTCAACAAGATGGCAAAAGGTAAGGGCAAGAACATAAGGAACAGAAACCAGGAGTACTCTGCACCATCAGAACCCAGATCTCCCACCACAGCAAGCCCTGGATACCCCAACACACCAGAAAAGCAAGACTCGGATTTAAAATCATTTC
>JAPYYD010005628.1:0-11929 GCA_028551405.1 Uromys caudimaculatus | reverse complement strand
TTTTTTTTTTTTTTTTTTTTTTTTTTTTTTTTTTTTTTACTATTATGCACTTATAAGTGAGTACATACCATGCATCCTTTTGAGTCTGAGTAATCTTACTCAGGACGGTATTTTCTAGTCACATCCATTTGCCTGCAAAACACAGGATGTCCTCATTCTTAATAGCTGAGTAGTATTCTATTTACACGATGAAATGAAGCACATTTTTTCTGTATCCATTCTTCTGCCATGGGACATCTGCTTTCTTAAGGCCTTTCTTTCCACTGTTTTCTCTTGAGAATTGGGACTATTCTATCTGACTCCTTCTTTCGAATCTTTCTCTGAGATTTGTCACTTTGTCCCTCAATGACATGTCACTTTTCAACATGGGTGCTTCATCCTACCTTCATTGTTTGGGATTAAATGTGTGTGCTGAGGGTGTATCTTTATTCCAGCCAGTGAGATTAAAAGTCTATGTTCCAGCCAGATCACACAGTCCTAGAAGGTTTTTGGTTGTTATTCCTTTCCAGAGCAGGGATGTTGCTAAATTAAAATTCCTTTAAACCTTCCCCTTTTCAGTTTAAAGTAAAAATTGTACACAGCTTAACTATAACAACAGAAACAATAATCAATCCCATGAACTTAACAGTCCAAAGGGCCTTAGGAAGATTCATTGATGTGACAGTCCTTCATAACTGCACTCTTGATCATCTGTCCTTCAGCAAATGTCAGTTTCCGCATCAAGGTTTTCCAATCTGTCAGTATGATCAATGATATGTTCTTTTTCAGCCATTTCCCTAAACCTTCATCATGCAGTGTGATAAGTTTCAGTTTTTTGCATTGTCTGTGTTGCTGCCTTTCTGTTTCTCTTACCTTTATGAGTCATGTCTTTTATGTCAAAGTTTCTCTCATTCAGATTGGACCTTTATCAATCAAGCCATATTTTATAAGATGTCAATATACAGTATCATTAATACCTAGTTTAGTTTTCTCTACTTGCTCTTTGGATTGCAGACAGGAAATATCTGGCTCACATTGTTTATTGCCTGGGTATTAGCTAACCCCCTTAGGGCTTTCCCATAGTAAAGGATTACTTCAAATATCTCTTGCTGAGCTGTTTTCATTCAGTCCCTACACTTACCAAACCTTCTATAAATACCAGAAAGGCGAGGTCTTCTAGTGAAATTTCTAGGAACACCTTAACAATCCCTTTTCAAATGTGCTTGTCTCCCACAGTGAATACAATGGACATTTGATATCTAGGACTATTGGCCATTGCCTTTTCAATTCCACATTTATTAGAGTCAATATCAGCCCTGTCCTAATCCATTCATCTGTGATTGCTGATTGAGGTTTTAAAGGTCTAAGAATTTTTTAACATTCTACATTTGTATTTTTCAAAGCCAAAGTTTCAATTAATACCAAGCTAATATCTGAATCTAATATTATCCTCTTTATAGGACATTATCTATATACATTAATCTATGTAATAAGTCAGTAAATGTCTCTCTGGGACTTTGCATAATCTTTGTAAAGGGCGTAGACCTCTTTTCCTTTTCCTACAACTTATCACAGTCTCTTAAAACTGCTAAAGTACATTGTATAATAAGAGTCATAAAAATTGCATCTACTGTCTTAAATCAGCAAATTGACCTTAACCTAACAATCGATCTTTCACAATATTAACACCTCAAGTCTTATTACAATATTCCATAATTGCAGCTTTTTCTAGCCACCAAGTCAGTCGTTGTAATTGAGAACTGCTCAGCTGCTGTGAAATCATCCCAGGCTTGGGGAATAATCTTACATTCTGTAGCCCAAGTAATTAACTTCGGTTTCATATAGGATGAGTGTATTCCATAGTTACTATTGATTCTTTAAAATATTTAAAACCATATATTTTAACAGGAATCCAGACTAGTTGTTGATTTTGTGATTAGGTACCATAGGTACCCAATTAAGCACTTCCTGTTCTCTTCCTTTCTCTCTTGTCTCTCAAGCCTTTGCATTATCATAGCTAATTTTTCTTGTACATCTATTTTTGCTGTTGTTTGCTTATTTTTCAACCTTGTTTTGAGAGGAAATTTATTAAGATTGTACTTGAAATTAGGAAAGGGTATACTCTGATGGTCATAGCTTCAATAATATTGTGATAACTTTTTCAAGTAACAGATCTATTCCCTCAATTCCTACCCTTGGTCTAAACAGATCTGAAATGGAAACCCCATTCATAAATCAGGAAAGTCTATCTATGTAGTTAAAATTGTCTTTGGGGTAGTTTACTATGATTCATTGTCTAAGAGGCTCCAATGTTGTTTCTTGCTCTGGGCTCAAGTCTCCAGAATTTCCTGAGTTTTTCTAGGTGTTCAGACAAACTTAAAGAACTTTATCCTTCCTTTGGAGCTGATCCTAGGAAAATTTCTCCTGTCTGGTGTTCCCAGTACTCTGCAATGTTTCTGTCAGATATTCTCTGAGGCAACATTTACATCAGGCAAATACAAGTTTCTTTTAAAATACAAGGTATTTTAATGTGTTTTAGCACTTTTTATTGCTGTAATTCTTATTATAATCAAAGAGATAAACCAATGTTGATATTACTTACTGTGGTGATTTGAATATGCTCGACCCATGGTAATTCGGACTCTTAGGAAATGTGGCCTTATTGGAATAGGTGTAGCCTTGTTGGTGGTGGGCTTTGAGGTCCTGTGTTCAAACTCTAGCCTTCTAAAAAGCATCTATTTTTGACTGCCTTGAGATGAAGATGTAGAATTCTTAGATTGTCTAGCAAAAAGCCTGCCTGAATGGTGCCTTGCTTGCCACCATGATGATAATGAACTGACCCTCAGAAACTTTAATCCAGACCCAACTAAATGTTTGCCTTTATAAGAATTGCCTTGATCATGGTATCTCTTAACAGCAATAAAATCCTACCTAAGACATTTCAAACTGGAGTTGAAAGCATCAGTTCTGAGTGTCGAGAAGAGGAAAATAAAGAAAAATAGTACTTCTTATGGAGATGGTTAAGATTAGCCTATAAATGAAGAATCATGTATGATAGATCTTTTTTGTTGTCAACTTGACCACATCTAGAATTAATTAAAACACAAGTGGACACACTGGTAAAGAATCCCCACACCCCGTATTTCAATCATTTGAAGTGGGAAGTTCCACATCTAATTAATATCTTTGAGGTAAGGTGGAAATATTACCATTAATTTGAGCCATACATTCTGTGGCACCTATATGAGGGATTAAGGGAGAAGTAATTTACTCTTTGTCTGCTTATTTGCACTTTGACTAGTAAGTCCATTGCTTACTTGCAGTGGAGTCTATTAAGTCCTGCTTTTCTAGAGAACTGACATATTAAAGAAGTTAATCTTAGTAAGAGAAAAGAAAACCTATATTGTAATAACTGTATTATAAATTAGGTAGGGTGCACCCATTCTTCCTACTTGATCCTCAATATTCACAAAAAAAAGAGCTTTCAGAGATGACATCAGCAGCTCATTTTATTGTTGTCCACATGGAAATAAGAATACTTAAATTTTTAGATGGGATTAAAGTACCTGGACCTAAAACCTAGATATGTAATTAAAACACTTTGCTCATTGAAGAATGCATAGATTCAAAAAATATTAAAATGAAGTTCATATTATTATCTGAGATTAGATGTGGATTATCTGTGTCCTAGTAAGAAATAGTGAAATCCAGAGAAAATCAAATCATTACAAACTAGGGCGGAAGAATAGAAAACAGAAACCAACACAAATGTCTGATAAAAAATATAGAAAGGACATAAAGGAATAAGACTTCTGTTAGAGATGTGTTACTTCAAAGTGACTTCATAGAATACATTAGACCCTAAAGTTTAAGAAAATATTGATAAGAAGCTGACTTTAAACCAATAGGTCATCACAGAGATCTCTCAGATACTGGAACACAGCAAAGAGCTTGCTATCCCGCCATGTCCCGGAGAACTCTTCCAGGACAGGCTAGCAACTGGGTTCAGAGCGTTCTGCCAGCAGGGTGCTCCGTGCTGTGGAGAGAAACTGTTGGTGGAGGGAAGAGACAGGAGACAGAAAGATGCGTGGGAGCAAGACGAGATCCCGATCAAGCTCCATTTAATCTTTAATGTTACATATATTTAAACACTTTTGGGTGGGAAATGGCAGAGGAAGGGGAATTCATAATGTAACCAGACGTCACACACATAATTATATGTCATTGTTGTCCCGGGACTGTAGGCGGTTCAGAACAGGAAGTCTAATCCCTAGCTGGGGGCAGTGAAAATGGGGAGGAAACAAAGGGATGCCTGCTGTGGAGCCGGAACACCTTGATTTGCTAATTAAGCCAAGCCTGACTATCTAATTAAGACAGTCTGGTCTCTGGCAGGAAGAGATCAAAGAAATGCCCTCTGTGGAATCTGAGACATTATGGCTAGCAAAATAAGTCAAACCTGGGATTCTTCATCTAGCAGAATATGTCAAGGCTCGATTAAGCCAAAAGCCTTTGTCTCTGACAAACACTGACCAGGCAACATATGCCAGCTGATATGGGACCCCCAGCATATATGCAGTGGAGGACTGCCGGATCTGGGTTAAGTCAGAGGATACACCTAACCTTCAAGAGACCAGAGACCCCAGGGAGTTTAGAAGTCTGGTGGGGTCTGGGTGGGGGTGAGAACATCCTCATGGAGACAGAGGGGCAGGGAAGAGGCATGGGATGTGGAAGAGTCAGAGTGGACTGGGAGGGGAATAAAATCAGGAGTTTAAAAAAATTAATCAATTAATTAATATTTTTAAAAAAACTATTGGTCATCAAAAATAGTACAAATAAGCTAAGATTTAGCCCACTGTGTATATATATTATATATACACACACACACACACATGTATATATATATATATATATATATATATATATATATATATAATATATGTTCCATAAATAGATAGATAGATAAATAGATTGATATGGAATATATTAGGAACATATATGTATATGGAATATATTAGGAATATTTATGTTCCATATATATATATGTACATATATATATATGTATACACACACACACACACACACACACATATATATATATATATGTATATATATATATATATATATATTCATTCCTAAATTCTTATATTGTGGGTAAGTCTTAATTTAGGACTTAATGTAATATTAGGAACATATACATATATAAAGTAACAATAATTGAATAAAAGAGGCCACAGTTTTGAAAGAATAAGGGAATGGAGATACTGAGGTTTTGAAGGAAGGAACAGGAAGAAAAAAGTATTGTGATTAAATTACTTGGTCTTTTTCCTTACAACTTTTAATATTCCTTCTTTGTTCTGTGCATTTAGTGTTTTGATTATTACATGATGAGAGGATTTCCTTTTTTGGTCCTGTCTATGTGTTCTATAAGCTTCTTCTACATCTATGGCCACCTCTTTTTTTAGTTTAAGGAAATTTTCTTTTCTGATTTGTTTAAGATGTTTTCAGGTCCTTTGAGCTGGGAAACTTCACTCTTTTCTATCCCTATTATTATTAGATTTGGTCTTTTCATTTTGTCCTGGATTTCTTGGATGTTTTGGGATAGGAGTTTTTTCTGTTTTGAATTTTCTTTGGCTGTTGTGTCAATATCTTCTACAGTATCTTCTTCATGTGAGATTCTCTCTTCTATCTCTGGTATTCTGTTGGTGATGCTTACATATGTGTTTCCTGACCTCTTTCCTAGGTTTTCAATTTCCATGGTTGTTTCTATTTGTGTTTTCTTTATTGTTTCACCTCCACCTTTTGGTCTTTGACTTCTTTGTTCAATTCCTTCACCTGTATGATTGTGTTTTCCTGTATTTCTTTCAGTGAGTTACTTATATCCTCCTTAAAGGACTCTATTATTTTCATGAGATAGGATATTAGGTCAGCATTCTGCTTTTCAGGTGTGTTGGTGTATCCATGGCTTGCTGTGGTAGAAGAACTTGGTTCTGATGATGCCAAAGTACATTGACTTCTGTTACTTATGGTCTTACACTTACCTCTCACCATCTGTTTATCTCTGGTGTTAGCTGGTCTGAATGCCTTTGTGTGGAGCCTGTCTCCTGTGTCCCTGGGTTGCTGCAGGTCTCCTGGGAGGCCTGTGATCTTGACTGTAGCAGTCCTCTTGTGAGGTCTGCTCAGAATGTGGAGTCTTCATAGGAGCAGACAAGCTGCTGATATGTTGCCCTGCATGCAGCTGATCTCCTGGGAGACCTCCAGACTATGGGGTCTTCAGTGGAGCAGACAAGTTGATGATCAGTTGCCCTGTGTACAGCAGATCTTCTAGGACACCTTTAGACTCTTGGGTCTTCAGAGGAGCAGTTAAGATGTTGCCCTGCATGTGACTTTTCTCATGCGAGGCCTTCAGACTGTGGAGTATGATATCCTTCATGCAGCAGAACTCCTGGGAGGCCTTCAGACTGTGGGGTCTCTAGAGGAGCAGGCAAGCTGGTGATCTGCCCTGAGGGAAGGCCTCGTGAGAAGGGGGGTGGAGTTCAGGGAGATGGTTGTGTTGTGGGCGCTGATGGGTCCAGAGTCAGCTGAGCTTCTCTGGGTTCCCATCTGCTGTGTTTGTTTGGGAGGGTCCCATACCTATTGTCCTGCATGCAGCAAAACTCCTGGAAGGCCTTCAGACTATGCAGAATTTAGATGAGCAGACAAACTGAAGATCTGCTCAGGTATGAGCAAGCCAGAAGGAGAGGTGGGGTATGAGGTCTATATAAAATTTTTGGGAAGAAAAATTGTTGCACATTACGTGTTTTATACAATACAACTTCTGAAAGTTGAACTCAGAGAAGAGAGAAATGGTTGTAACCCTGGGCAAAAAGACTGTAAGATCATAGTGTTTCCTGTAAGATAGGTTCTCCTAGCAATGTCAGAAGCTGCCCACATGAAGTCTCAGCAACTGCCTAAAAATTAGCTAACAAAAGAATACAGCAGTAGTCATTATAGACATGCTAACACGGGCAGGAGAAAACTTCAGAAAGCCTCAAATCTACCAAAAGAATTAAAGAAAACTAACAAATCCTGAGCATTTTCAACAATAATTTCTAAGAAGTCTTAAATATCTTGAAAGTTTTGAATAAAAATGGTAGGGAGAAATTAATTATAATGTGTTTGTATGTATCAGAATATATATGCATATGTATAGTAATTAATAATGACCCATAAATATTTTGAAGGTTTTTAAAAAGTATTAAGAAATTAAGTAATTATAATCCCCCAAAATAATTTAACTAGAGAAATAAATTTAAAGAAAATTGAGCTAGTAACATTGAAAGCACATGAAATTTTGGATGTCAAGTGACAGTTACTCAATTACAGAAACTAGAAATAAGCATGAGAGTTCGTGTAGAAGTTATACACACACTCACTACCAAAGCTGTAAGCCCTTAGCCCACTGCATTGTTTGGAAGCAACTGAAGTATTCTGTATCAGAAAATTTGGGAAACTGATAAATAAGAAGGTAAAAGATCCTGCTTGCAGCTTAGATTGTAAAGGTTACTGACAGAGTTCTATCAAGCTATCAATAGTTAAAAGCCAAGTGTCCACAACACTTGAATCTGGGGAATTTAAAATTCACATTAAATGCTAAACCACTGACACAACAGCCCAGAGCAATATTCTTCTTGCTTGAGCACATAGAGAATTATGTCTCTCGTGTTTTAGGTTGAGGGACTTTTAATGCTTGGAAGCACAGCTTCTAATTCTCATGACTGTTAATACATACATATATATCCAACATCATTTGGTGGAATATTATGGGAAAACTAAGGAAAATTTAGCTTTTGACTAATTTGTGACTTTATCTAACTAAAGCAAAAGGATACAACAACTACCCACATCGGACAGCATATTCTTCCCTGGCACTACAGGGAGCTAAGAAGCTCAGCCTATACATTTTGTCCTAAAATATGTATCTATTTAGTTTGGTCTGGAAGCTAGGTCAATGGTGATGGACAGAAGACTAGGACTGGGAGTCAATTCTGGTGACACAATGATGTTAAAACATGGTATGGTGAAGCAAGATCAGATCAAAGATCATGGAATCATTTTTGGGGTCAGAGAAGGCTTAGCATAAAATTCTGAGTACAAGTACACAGCCTGGCATTTATCTTTACTTTACTCTCTTTGGAAACTGGGTTAGTAAACTTCCCATCACTTGACAAAACATGTAGACGATTTTTATAAAGAACAACAATTATCTGGGATCTTAGATTGACTCTTTACTTTAGTGCATGGTGGTTGGACTCTCAGTCTTTGAGGCTGCAGTGGGCAAGAACATACATGTATAAGATGCATAGTAGAGTAAAACTGTCCACTTTCTGATAGCCAAGAACAAAATGAAAGAAAGGAAACGAACATTTCAGCATACTTTACACAAACATACATGAATGATCTATTTCCTCCATTTTGTATCACTCCATAGTATCAATGCCTGGGGAACCAGTCTGTAACCTATGAGCCTACAAGAAACATTATAGGTCAAAAGTATAAGAGAAGTTTTGTCTGTGGTCTAGCCTAATGAATAAGGTTCTGGATCCCAAGCTCATTTAATGTCCAGGGTCAGATTCATACGTACATAGATAGTCATTCCAATTAATGCTTCATGAGAGGGAGAGGAGTGTTGGAAATCCATATTTCATTAATTTCCATTGAGTAATAAAAAAATAGGGGTGTCAACATGCATAATATGAACTTCCTCATAACAATACAGAAGCAAAATATTTTAAAGAGTCAAAATGTACACATATAAGGATTTAAAGATTATAATTAAATTTCTCCCTTCCCCTTTCTACCTCCAAAGCTTCCATATCCCCATTCTTGGTATCCTTTCAATTCATTCATATATATATATCATGCCACTGGAGGAATGAGTATAATTATGCTGAGGTGCAGCATGCTGAGACCCTGAAAATCACAGAAATTTTAGATGACATGAGTAGAGATAACCCCCTCCATGTCTCTATACCTACTTGGGACACCAAACCACAACTCCTAACTAGTTCCCTAAAAGCAGGGAGTCTTCTACCCAGCACGGGGAACCTGACTCCATGCTACTGAGTCATCTCAGTGTCCTTAGTCTTCAGCCAATGACCTTACATTCCTGGATCTTAACATTCCCTGCCCCCAAATTTCATAATCCTTGATTTTATTGGAGGTGTTCAAACCCACCCCCAGTTTTAAAAAAAGAAAATATATGAGCAAGCTAAAATCATCTCAGAAAGCTGCTTTATTAGAAATTGTCAGGAAAAGCCTACACCTAAAGGAACCATAACAAAAAGATTATCTTAGGAGGACTCTCTCTTCTCCCTGCCCTTATCCCCAGCATTTGCTCTTAAACTGGGATCCCACTCTGTCCAGACTCTGCTTCACCCTTCCCGTCAGGAGGGCAACAGCTTCTGACGACATGAAGGGAGATGTGGACCCTCTCTGGACTATATTCTTTCCTCTCTGGACTGGTATACTGGCAGTGCCCAGACATCCAAGAGGAGAGGAGAATCAGAACCGCAGCTTCTGTCCAAGATTCTGCTTTCTCCTTCCATCACAAAATACAGTGCTTTGGAAGGAAACAAAGACTGCAGACCTGAGCAAGAAACACCCCACATAGTCCTCCCTAAGGCATTGTATTAGAGAAATAGAACTTGGCACCACACATATAGGTTTATGTGTAATTACTTATATGTGTATATACATTCAAATATATGTATGTATATATTTTCTGTTCAGTTCATATCATGGTACTTGTGTATATTTTTTCAGAGTTGACCATTTGACTCTGGACAACCAATTGTTATGCTCTTCATTGTAGAATATCATTTCTACCACTTGTAAAGAAGGAAGGCAGCAAAGTTTTACTCAGTTATAACACCTAAAAACAACATTGACAATCATTCTGTCCTAATAGCACTAAATGTGCAACAGTGGCACAAATTTACCCTTGGTAACTAATAGCATTTTCATTGAACTAAAGGCCTACTTAAGAAGAGGGAAATAATGCTTAGTACTGGAAACCTAGCTAACTACTCAGTCCCAGTGAAGTCAAGTTTATTAGAGGAGAATCTACAATCACTAATTTACTAAACCAGCACAATCTTTAACAATATCATCATGTGTCCTTATACCCACAGATAAAGTGTAGTCCTCATTCCTCAATAAGAACACCTCTCTTTGTAGCAGGTACTTGATTTATTTTGTGTGTACCTCTTCTCCTCAAAGCCACAGAGCAAAGTCTGGAACTAGGAGTCCACAATGGTTCTCAGACTCCTGTCTGCCTGTGGTGCCTAGGCGTTGCAAGGATGCTACAGAGAGAAAGAGTCAGTAACGCGATAGGTGGTGGTTCGGGTCTACACTTTCCATTATAGCATCTATGAGGGGAAGGTAGAGTGAGGGCTGAGTCTACCAGAGGAGCTGGAGGAGAGAAAGCCTTTGGTAGTGTTATGAACTGCTCTTTAATGCCAAGTCTTCCCCTTAGTGCTCATTAATAAAGCAGCTCACTGAGATAATCCTTGCTTATTCATATTGCTTTATTGAAGGTAGATTTGAGGGCTTACATGTTACTGGGGTGAACTAGGATTTATATTCTCCTTGAGGGAGAGAATACCCTGGAAGGAAAGTCATTGACTGAAGGCTCAGGGCTATCTAGATACCTCATTCGTATGGAGATGAACTCCGGTGATAAACTACATGGCTGAATGCCTATATTCCTCTAAGTGGAGTGTAGTGATTACCTGTTCCAGAGCAAATACAGAGACAGAGAGGTTGTGGCTTGACTCCTATTATCCTCAGATCTCTGAGATTCTCAGGGTTTGAGCTCACTCAATATTGTCAGTTCTTATGCCGTTCTGGTAGCACGGTCCCATATGCCAGACATGTAGAGACCACTTTAGAAAGCAACAATCAATGAAAATGCAGAATTGTGGAGCACAGTTACAATAGATATATTACTCACACAATGAAGGCTCAGATAATATTGCAGAAGACATGGAGGAAAGATTAAAAACCAGAGGATCAAGGAGTTTGCTGTGAGATTGCTTCTCCTGGTAACAACGGAAGCTATATCCATGAACAGCGGGCGGCTGAGGCAGGAAACTTTTGCCTGGGACACTAGGATTCCATAGTCAAGCAGCTCCGGGAGAAAATTTCTCTCCCAGGAACGCGGAAAAGCCCCAAGCGGGGGAAAAAGGAGCCCCAGCGCTCACAGATTCCACCAGGTTTCCGTGGGCCACAGAGATTGAGGGACAGCAACTTCCGGCAGCAGCCGGGAACCTCAGCTTGGGCCACAGGGCTCCACAGCTAATTAGCGCCGGATCAAAGATCCCTCTCAGGAGCTCGGAAAAGCCAGGAGAGGGCCAAAGACACGCCCCACACCTCACCAGGAACTGCCCTGAACCCGCTAGACACAGGGACCGAGATCAGACCCGGTGCCACAGCTCTCCAAACCCAAACACCTCTCACAGAGAGCTGGTCTTCTAGGAGTACTGACACAGAGACCTGTAGGAGGGGCAAGCCACAACCAGACAGAGTAAGATCAACTAACAACAGAGTCAACAAGATGGCAAAAGGCAAGGGCAAGAACATAAAGAACAGAAACCAAGAGTACTCTGCACCATCAGAACCCAGCTCTCCCACCACAGCAAGCCCTGGATACCCCAACACACCAGAAAAGCAAGACTCAGATTTAAAATCATTTCTCATGAGGATGATAGAAGACTTTAAGAAAGAATGAAATAACATCCTTAAAGAAATGCAAGAGAACAGGGATAAAGAAGCCTTTCAAGAGGAAATTCAAAAATACATTAAAGAATTACAGGAAAACACAAACAAACAGGTAGAAGTGCAAGAAAACACAATCAAACAGACAAAGAAAATGCAAAAAACTATCCAGGAGCTAAAAATAGAAATAGAAACA
>JAPYYD010005627.1:0-11929 GCA_028551405.1 Uromys caudimaculatus | reverse complement strand
CCACCAGGGAGAAAGGAGAGGACTTTGGGCCTGAGGGTGCTAGGGGCGCCAGTAAAAGGGAATGTCAAGGTGGGAATATGGGAATGGGTGGGCGGGTAGGTGGGAGGAGGAATTCCCTCACAGAGGCGGGGAGGGGGAGGGGACACGGGGTTTCTAAAGAAAAGGGGAATCATCGGAAATGTAAATAAAATATCAAAAACAAAAAACAAAAAAAAACAAAAAAAATTTAAAAAAAAAAAAAAAGAAAGAGAAAGAATGTCATAAAATTTTCAATTAATGTCTACTTCAATAACTTTGATACAGAGTACATTGTAAAATTTCATTGCTATATACTGAAAAATGTTTCCAAATATGTCATGTAAAGAAATCACTAATAAATATAATATTATATATAAAAAAAAATAAAATAAAATAAAAGGCCACACCTAGCTGGCAAAGTTCAAGGCATGGACCCTAGAAGAGATCCTACTACTGTACTTTGCTAAGTATAGCTCCTCACTGCATGTTGAGTCCTCATTTTATCCTTACACTACTGTGAGCTCTCACCCCTCATCAAGGAAGCCATTATAACTGGTCAGAATACAGAGAAGAGCTGACTGTGGACCACCCAACCCAGTAGACACATCTACAATGCGGTTCCCACACCTAAGACTGAGGGAATATCATGGAAGAGGAGGAGAAGGAAAGATTGAAAGACAGAAGGAAACTGCACCCATGACATCTAAACCATATGTTTGTCTAAACAAGACTTGTACAATAACAAGACCAATGACTCGTCCACATGGGTGGGGGGAATCTCGCAAGTACCATCCCTAGATTAAAAGTTACAACCGATTAATGCGTGCTGAAAGAAGACAAATAAGTTCTTCTCCATGGACAAGCTTTCTGGTAGGTTATCTAATTCCAAGTCATCAACCATCCTTAAAGTACACATATGTGTATAAAAGATATATCAATAATACTTAGAGGTTATAAATTTGTGAAGGAGTCGGAGAGGCATAGGAGAAGTTGGAAAGAAAGAGAGAGGGCGGGGATTGTGTAAATTAAAAGCTGTAAAGGTTTTTAGAAAGGGGAAGAGCTATAACTAAAGCCATGGGAGATGGGGAGCAGGATTCCAGGCATATTTGCAATCCACAATTGGGAAGGAAGACACATGGATTCCTGAGATTCATTGGCCAACCTACCAGGCCTGTTTAGCAAGTTCCAGACCACTAAATGACCACATTAAAAAAAGGTGGCTGGCACCTGATAAATGACACCCACGTTTGCCTTCTGTTCTCCACACACATGCACATACCCATAAACCTACACCCATAAACACTTGTGCATTTGCACACACATGCACACACATACACAAAAACATGATAACAATCTCCCCTCACATTTTCTGTTCCTTTAATAACTAACCAAAGCTTCTCTCTGTGTGTTCCCTGGAATCTTCATGGACTCAAACAACTCAACAGTCTGCTTAACATTTTCATTCAGTAAGGGTTAGGCACATATGTTTAATCCCAGTTACTGACTCACTACTCAGAAGACTGAGGCAGGAGTATAAGTTGAGGCCAGCCTAGACTGCACAGTGAGACCATATCTCAAAATATTATTATTATCGTATGTAAAAGAAGAGTTTACTTAGAATGGCATCTTTTTATGCCTGGCCAGGACTTGAATAAATGACTTCCAGATGTTACTCCCATTGTTCTGTAATAAGCATGAGCTTCCTGGATAGAGAGCACTCTGTGAAATACAATGACAGGTATGAAGCAGTCAGAAAAACCTTAAAAGAAGGTTCCCTTACCACCCACAGGCCCTGCTGCAGGCAGCACTATCATGAAACTACCTTCTAAGTCTGTATGTAGGCCCTCAAGTTCAAATTAAAGCCAAGTGCAGCAGCTCTATCCAGACTAATTTGAATCTTCAAGCTGTGCTAAGTGCCTTTTTGCCTCTACATATGAAAATTACTACATTTTCCAGTTTGTTTCCATCTGAAAGAAAAAATGATTTCGGGTGATTATTCAGGAGTATCTTGTCAATTCCAAAGAAACTCTCCTCATGATTTTTAGGTTAAAATTCCAAAGTCTCTTTAATAGATAATTCATATTCCTCTAAGATACCTTTTTCTTAAGAATAGTGAGAGCCCTCAAACTTCCCAGAGGCAGGAAAAAAAAGTCATATGTGCATCCTGAATGGTAGCTGCTAGTGCTAAGCACTGGCCAGAGGCATGTTCATCTTTCATGATCAAGAGCCCATCTCCAGGGGTTCTCAGCAGGTAACATAAAGCTACAGACCACTGATGAGATGCACACTCTGCTCTTGGGCTTGCTTCTCACCAGTGTCAAAAGCAAATGACTTTTAAAAAAAAAAAAAAAAAAAGGTTCTTTTAGGATTGCCAACTTGAAAATCTCTACTCTCTTAATGCCTGTTCTCTTTACATTTAATTTTTATGTATTCATTCATCAAATATTGGTCGAACGTCTACCGTGTGACTGGCAGCCGTTCTGCCTGCAGAGGAGACAGCAGGAAACAAATTGAGATTCCTTCCAAGGGCAGGGAGACAAATAGTGATGTGTGTGCCGATTGTATTCTGCTTTAAAGAAAAGAGAATAGAAGGGGATCCTACACCGTGATGGTTGGGTGTGGGGCAGCTTCCTGAAAATATTAGAACCGAAAACCTAGTGTCGAGGGGGAAAAAGCCATCTATGTAAAAGGACTCCGAAAAGGATGCTCCCGGGAGAGGAAAGAGCAAGTGCAAGGGCCTAAGAGGACTCTCAAGTGAGCATGATGTCACCACAAGGATGCTGAGGAGTAGTCTTAGCAGTTTAAAGTCCTCTTGTTAGTGACAGTGGATTCCTTGCTGCACCGGAACTATTGAAGACTGAGGTACAAATCCCATACTGTTCCAGATGACGGCCCTGAGCTATTCTGACAACTGATTTGTCTCTCTGCCTGCAGAGGGAGCCTAGGCCTCTGAGGGACTGGCACCCCATTGGCTGGCAGAGGCTGACATTGGGACCACATAGATAGTTCAGTTCATCTTATTTTTTTAATAATAAAATTTAATTGTTAGAGAATTTTAGAGAAATGTTCCATATAACAGTACAAATCAATACAGTACTTCTAATGAACAGCTTACCAACAAGTACCAAAGTATAAATTGTGCATACAGTTTTATCTAGTAAGCTTATTTCTAGGAATTTATATTGACAAAAATATGTATATACTGTGCGATATCTATCACAGTATTATATACAATGGTGAATTATGAGAAACATGCCAAAATTAAATACAGAATCAATAAATTATGAAATTACTTGTAGACATTTCTATAATAATTAAAATGCTAATTTTTGGCTAAAACTTTAGATGCCAATATTATCATCACCTTTCCCATTATAAATATGATTAAAATAAATTAAATCACTTTGTAAAAATTTTGTTGCTGTTGTTTGTTTGTACAGTTCTGGTGACTCGACCCAGGGCCTTTCGCATGCATTCCTTTCTCCTTTTGCCATGCCTGCTTCCCCCTCTCCCCTTTGGGTGTGACCCAGCAGCTCTCTTATCTGTAGGTAGCCATTCCAGCCTCTTGTTGCTCTGGACATCCAGCTGAAAGTCTAGGCTGACATTTTTAGACACGAGGATTGCAATACAGAAGCAGGAGCAGCATGAAACTATAGAATCATTTAAGAATAGCGGGTGCTATTTGAATCTGTCTTTATGCTTAAAGATGTAGCAGTGTGAGGCCCTTACTGCTCTTTTCACAGCTATTTTAGCACATATGAAATCCGTCCCCACAGTGGTAAGTCATGTGGCCAGCCATAAGTCGGATCGGGTGACTTCCCCTGATAATGCCCAGCAGTGGTTCTAGATGATCTTGAAGACAACGTCTGAGCTCTGTAACCCACAAGCCTCTTTGTGACTTTGTACCGTCCTCCATCAACTCTTCTATCTATCTTTGACTTTGTACTCATGGCAGTTCGCCTATGATGTTTCACATTGTCTTTCCTGTCCTTGAACCTCCACCCTGGCAAATACCTTGTTGTTCTTTAAAGTCATATTGAATGAAAGCATGCCTTAGCCCCCATTTCCAGAGTTCACACTTTGTGGCACATATCACTGTCAACATCTTTCTACTTCATCTGCTCGGTTGTACCAGTATCTGGGTGAAACCAAAGACCCTACCCTATACAGCACTGACCCCTCCCCAGTATCTAACACATTACCACAAACCTTGGAAACATTTTTATTATCTCCTGGGGGGAACTGTAGGCTTAGATTACTCAAAACCTACTTTAATAAGGGTTCTCAAATGCTTCGACCCCCCCCCCTTCTAGCCCACCATCCAAAGGTAAGGGAGAAAAGATGGTAAATAGGACAAGGGAATGTGGACCTCTTAAGAAGTAGTTCTTTGAGATGAATTCAGTCTTCATTGTCAGGACACCAGCAGTCCATTCAGTCGTGTCAGGATATCAAACATGAATCAGCGGTGGTGTCACAATCCAGCAGAAACAGCCAGGACTCTGATGAATCAGCACAAGTCAGTGGCAGCCACCAGAACCAGCTGGGACACCAGGAAAAGTTCTCAGCGATGCCTCTCTCAATGAAGTAAAGATCAGCAAAGACTCCAGACCGCCAAAGAGTTACAAGACTAGCTAGGCAAGCACGCCGTCACTGTCATTGAGTCATATTTATAATCTCTCCAAATGTCATGTGTCCTCCCTCAGGCCTTGCACCAGCAAAACACCACATGAGTCTGCATCACACGACAGGACTAGAAACTCACACTTCAGGGAAGAATAGACAGAAATATACCTATAAAATAAACACATTATTAACAATCATTTTACAACTTCCAACCTTATATTGACCGGAAGGTTACCTTTCCCTCTTGAAAGAGACAGGCAGAATAAAGGCTAAATAAATGAACATACAGTGCTTGTCATACATGGTGCAACTCCCTTGAGTTCTGACATCTTAAGGACTACTTATCTTTGGACTGCTATGTTCCCACACCCTTTTCATTTAAGTGGTAAATTAACAGACTTTGTCTTGAGTGCTCATCCTTCTAGTCTATATAAGATGAGAGAAAGACAATGCACAAATTGCAGTAACACAGTGTTCTATTTGTTCTGTTTATGATCACTGGTGAAAAATAAAACTGCCTCTTGGTAGGCAATTAACAAAGAATAGTCCATGTTTTCAGGCTCTCTGGTGAGAAGTGCTGAAAAGGAACATTGTCCACTGATCATGGCAATACGAGATCAAGAGCAACATAACCTTCTCTTCCTGGCAGGTCTAATGTGCAGTAGACAGTAAATGTAACAGAGAAGTAAGTGGCTTCTAAGACAAAATGCATGTGTTTTGATTCTCTTAGCAGTAAGAGGGTCACAAGATATTTAACTTCTAACTTGATTGTCTTCATCTTTAAGATGGGATCACCTTAAACTCGCTCCTCAAGAGAATTAAATAGGGTCATGAGGGCAAATGCCAGAGGAGCAAGAAACTGATGGTTGAGCAGTCTGGAGAGTTCTCCTTAAAGACTTCTACTCAGGTACAGCCAGGACCTTCACATACCAGAGAAAATAATGCCAGGAAGAGTCAAGGTAGAATGTGTTGGAGTTTAGTAAGCAAAGGAATGTGCACATTCAGAAAGGTTATATCCAAGTGTTAACATTAAGGAAAAGATATGCTCAATGTCTTAACAATAGCTAAGTATGTGACTGTGTGGCTTCTGAAGCTACATCGTTCAAAGGATATAACCTACAATTCTAGAAATACTAAGATTAAGTTGATTTTAAAACTAATTTTAAAAAGTGAACTGGTTTAGATGTCTGTCAACACATGAATGGAAAATGAAAATGTCATTTACATGTGGAATTGTATTCAACTGTAGAGAAAAATAAAATGTAATTTTCAGGGAAATGGATAGATCTAGAAATTATTATAGTAAGTGGTTGGCCAGATGTAAGAAGACAAAACAACAACAACAACAAAAATACAACCATGATCTCTCTCGTATGTGAATACTAGCATGATGTGTGTGTGTGTGTGTGTGTGTGTGTGTGTGTGTATTTTGTCTGTGTGTCTGTGTCTGTGTGTTCACATGCACTTGCATGCATGTTTTATGTCTATAAATGTGGGGGGTGCTTAAGAACTAAAAAGGAGAGCAAGAAGGGGTAAATCTAGGCGATGACAAAGGATGGGAGGAGCAAAAGATCAAACGGAACCTGACAGAGAAAAGGAGACTGCACACTTACAAGGGAGATCAAGGACACAGGGGTGGAGTAAATGAAGGAAAATCTACTAAAACATAAGTAGCAGAGGATGGCCTAATCTGGCATCAATGGGAGGGGAGACCCTTGATCCTATGAAGGCTCAATGCTCCAGTGTAGGGGGATACTAGGGCAGTGAGGCAGGAGTGGGTGGGTGGGGGAGCACCCTCATAGAAGCAGGGGGAGGGGGATGGGATAGGGAGTTTGTGGAAGGAAAACTGGGAAAGGGAATAACATTTGAAATGTAAGTAAATAAAATATCCAATAAAAATTCTAACTTAAAAAAAATGCTATAGTGATGTCTAAAAACACGTGCACTAACAGCCATGAACTACTGTCTCATTTCTCTTATCTTTCTGAATGTCCTTGTGCACCTGAGATCGCAAGCTGGATCACAAAGTGCTTTGTAAAGACCACTAATAAGGAAGGTGTGCTGATAAAGGTGAAATCAATGTCCCGGGGTTTTTACCTTGAGCCTGGTTCAGCATCATTGTTAGGGCATGGTGGAAAAGGGGGACTTTTTCTGTACAGGTGGGTTTTGCTGCTGTTCTGTCTATTGAGTGGAAGTTCTTGACTCTTGGTCATTCAAGAACACAAACCAGATCCTGGGAAATGAGCAGTTCTTCTCCTTTCTCATGACCATTCAGTTTTGTCTTTCTATCCTGCCTCATGGAGATGCTTAGACTATGATATATACTGGCTCAGTGGGCTTCAATAAATTATCCATTGAAAGCCAATGCTTTCCTCAAGAGATTTTCCCTAATGTCCTAAAACCCAAGCATTGGGGATCCGAAGAAATTCGTATTACAGAGTAATGCCTTCACTCCACACCATGTGAGTTTCAGATATGTTGAAATTCTAAGTTTGCCATTTTAATCTTGTTTTTGGTCTCTAGAAAAATCACTTTATTTCAGAAGCTTGTATCAAACCACCAAACATACATGCTAGGCTGCAGCACATTTGACTTGCTTTTGCTAGATAAACTGAAAAATTGGCTAGATCATAAGACAAGAAAGCAACCCCAGGGAGATTAATAACTGACTGTACCTTTTTAGTCCTGGAGAACAGCTAAGCAGATCTCAGCTTGTCAATTTGTCTGACCATCCCTGTGCAATAATAGAATTCCAAAGGGTCACAATAACATGCCTGTCTAATCAACATATTATAAAAATCCAACACCACCAAAAACTTTGCTTCTCTACACAGCAGTGAATGTCAACCACTTAGATCTGGTGGTGTTGTTTGTGCTAAGCATGTTACTTGTTGACCGTAAAAGATGCAAGGCTTAAATGAGAAAATCATGTGCAAACTTCTTGGTCTTTTGATACTTAAAATGGTAAGTCCCCTGGAGTAGGCTAGAGGCTAGAGAAAATCTTTATATTAAAAAGAAAACTATTAATCAGCCTTTAGTGTAACCCTGCTTGATGCGAATTAAACCACTTGTGGAGACTTTTGTTTAGTCACAAATAAAAGGCTTAGTGGATAAAGGTTTGGCCTTTCACTACAGGTTTTCTGCCAAACTGTGACCTAAAATGAATGAATTGGTATTGAGTGGGGCCTCCTGACTCTGTAATTTAATGCTGACAGTAATTAGCTAAGAGGGAGGCAGTCTAATGAAAGTCTAAGGCCTGGTGTTGATGGTTGATGGGATTTTTACACTGCTACAGTAGATGGCAACTCCTCCTTTCTTTTCTGTTTATTACTCTGGGGGAAAAAAAAGAAGAAGGTGTCTGTCATAAAAGACATTGGCTGCTAGACTCCCTGATAAGTGTCTGGACAGTGAAGACTTTGGCTTAAAATTAAAATCAGGCTGCAAGTGTCTAGCACTCCAGCTCACACTGGAGTCAGCCACAGGTGCAAAGGCATTATAAATGGATTCATATGTCTTGATTAATGCCTTCTTTTATAAACAGGCGTTTAAGCATGGAGCTGCAACATAGAGACACCCTGCTCTGAAGGTTAATGGGCATGTCAATAGTATATTCAACAGTCCTGCTCCATTACCATCCTACTCTTTTATTTCTGAATTTCAAATTTCTCCTAGAATAAATGAGAAAGAGGAGGCCTAATAGCAGAATCAAGATCTATTGTTAGAAAATTCCTGTGTAAATGAAAGGTGGTTCTTCAACATCCGACTATTTCATAGAACAAAGGAAATCCTCCGCATAATCTCAAATTGAGCCTTTCCTTGTAGGCACTTCTTTAAAAATCTGTATTGACCAGTCATACCTAAGTGGCCCCCTCTGTGCCATGCCTGCAGCTAGGGAGAATTTGCTGGATGAAACAGAGCCTTTGAATTGAGTTATCTAATGTGAGGGTTCAGCAAGCAATCCAGTTATAACCCCATGATACAGCCAAACCTTGGCAATAAATAAATACACTAGCAAACCTTCCTTCCAGCAGGAGGCAAAAGGATGCTGACATGGAAGCTAGCCTGGACTGTATAGTGAGCCCTGATCTTAAACAAAAAAAAAAGGCTCTTCTTCTCCAATTGTGCCCATCTTTGTGTTACCTGAGCACCGTTTGGCTGCGCAAGACCCAGAGGGAAATGGTGATGCAGAAGTTAGGAGAGGGAAGAACAGGCAAACGCATCTACAGCACATCCCAAGCTGAGAATCAGGGAGGAACTGCTGCTATGAGATTTTTGTCGCCTCAATTGTTCCAATGAATTGGAAGTCAAGCTTCCTTTCAAGTGTTTATTGACACTGCCATTTGCTCAACTTTGTAAATCGTTGACATAAATTAGATTTTTAGCCTGTTCTATTCCAGACAGGAACAAAAATAAAGTCCTTTGATAAGAAACAGAGATGTAATTACTTCACCATCCCAGTAAACAAGTAGTTCTACCTGAGATTAGTAAGTTCATGAGCCCATTTCCAGTAGCGAAATAAGAAGGAAGCAAAGATTATGTGCAGGAAATTGGGTAGGAAATCCAATTAACTCTAGTTAGTTTTTCAGTCTCTTTAGTCTACAGACAGACTATGTTTGCATAATTTAATTTGGATTTCCAGAACATCAATTTTCTTCATGTTCAAATGAAATAGACAAATGCACATCTGCAAAATTGAAGGATTATCTGGCATTTACCACTGTTCGCCTCTGATCACTGTTCTCGCTCTACACCATCATCCTACCTCTGGAGTTAAAAAGAAAATGTCCTACTGTAATAAAACACTCCTGATAGAATTTAAATAGCATCAAAAGATCAATTTGCAGTGTTGATGCAAAATAGAGCCCTCACCTCAAAAGGAATAAGATAGCTTATTCTTGAACTAAATATAAGTAATGATAGCCAGAACATGGGTTGGCTTGCCCAATGTAAAAATAAATGATATTTCTATAGTCACAGGACAAAAGATTGGCAGTTTTTGAAATATGTTGGTGAAAATATCAGATTTGTAGGCTACAAAGCAGAAAAATCTTTGGGATAAGTGTGGTCTGACAATGTTCCTAGTTTGGGGTTGGTATGAGCTTGGTGGTCTGTTATTTCAAAATATTTTTTAGCTGATAATCACAAAAATACTAAGTCAGACAGAGAGGTAGGCATGAGTAGCCACTCATCAAGGGAACAAACATTAAAATAATTTGGTTCTGGATCTGCAACAATCCAACTCTCCATAATTATAAAGTTCTCTTCAGCCAGTCAGGTTTTTGAATCTTTAATGGAGGCATGGTTTTCTCTCTGGGAAGTTTGGTTTACAATATCAAGATTCACATGGTCTATTTACCCATTTACCTTTAAAGTAATCATTGCTGAGGACCAGAGTCTCATACATGCTATGCCATCACTCTACCCCAACCCTACTGTCTTGCTTTCTTATCCCTGAGGCTTCAGAAAGGAGCTATCTTCCCCCATGAAAGACTTCTAAGAACCAGTGACTAGTAAGTAGAAAATGCACTAGGAAAATGGGGCCAATCAGTTTAGAGAAGCTCCAGGAATGTTAAGCATAAAAGGTGTTTGATGCTGTGAAGAGCAAAGGGTCTAACTTTGGTTCCAGTCCTCCCAACACTGAAGGGAAATAGATCCTTGCTTGAGCACAAAAAGAGCCTCGGCCTGAGACAAAGTCCTGCAGTCAGAGCAAAGTTGGGGCACATGCCTCTAGTCTCAGCACTTTGAGGGTAGAGACAGGACAATCTCTGTGAGTTCAGAGCCAGACCAGTCTAGGTAGTATGTTCTTGGATAGCCAGACTGACATACTGGGACCCTGTCTTGAAAAAGGAAGGAAGAGGAGAAGGGGAAGAGCGAGAAGGAAGGAGAGGAGGAGAAGAAAGAGGAGAAGAAGAAGAGGAGGACGAGGAGGAGGAGGAGGAGGACGAGGAGGAGGAGGAGGAAGAAACCTACAGGCAGCTCAGGAAGAAATAACGTTCTATGGGGAAAGAATGCCCCAATTGGTTATTGTCCTGGTTCGGGTTTCTATTGCTGTGATTAAAAATCATTACCAAAAATTTGGGAGAAAATGTTTAATTTCAGCTTCTATTTCCACATCATAGTCCATCACTGGAGGAAGTCAAGGCAGGAACTCAAATAAGGCAGGAACCTGGAGGCAGGAAATTATGCAGAGGTTATGGAGGGATGCGGAACTCAAATAAGGCAGGAACCTGGAGGCAGGAAATTATGCAGAGGTTATGGAGGGATGCGGCTTACTGGCTTACACCCCTTGGTTTTCCCAGCCTGTTTTTTGTTTTGTTTTGTTTTGTTTTGTTTTTGTTTTTGTTTTTTGATATATAAATTCAGGACCAGCTGCCCAAGGGCAGCCCCATCAACAATAGTCTGAATCTTCCCATATCAAATCACTAATTAAGAAAATGCCCAGCAGACTTGCCTACAGCCCAGTCTTATAGAAGCATTTTTCAATTTAGGTTCCCTCTCTCCAGTGAATGACTCTAGCTTGCATCAAGCTGACATAACTAGCCAGAGCAGTTATCCAATATCAAATGGCCAGCCCTGAGATCATATACCCAAAAGTAGCATATAGACTGAGCAGGTTGTATTTATATATGTAATATATATAATAAATTATACATCATAAAATAACAGTTAAAGAAGTAGTGGCCACTAAGAGAGAACTGGAGGGAGGAGTACTTGGGAAGTGTTACAGGAAGGAAAGGGATGGAGAAAATTAATTCCAAAAATATTTTAAAATATTAATATGAGGGTCAGGTAAGAAAGAATGTTAATGTAAGCATGGGCTACAAAAAAATAGATCAAGGAGCATTAAATCACCATCTTACACAGTGGAAAACAGAAAGAAAAGAAAGACATGGTGATCAGGAAGGAAAGAGGCAAGAAAACAGGAAGTAGAGGTAAGGAAGGAAAAGTGGAGAGAAAGAAGGAAGGGAGAAGTAAAGGGGAAGGATGGAACAGAAAGAAAAAACAAAACTATTCATCATCCTACCTTACGGGATTTATGAGCCACAAAAAGAACTTAAAAGAAATAAAGATGCATAATATGAATGGTGAGCTCAAATTTAAACTTTATTTTCCCCCAACATAATATTTTATTAATTATTTGGGAATTTCAAACAATGTTTTGCAATTACATTCGCTTCCCATTCCTCCCAGGTCTACCCTTCCACCCTTGCTCCCTCCCCTTTCCCAAAAAAAAAAAAAAAAAAAAAAAAAAAAAAAAAAAAAAAAAAAAAAAAAAAAAATTTTTTTT
>JAPYYD010005626.1:0-11931 GCA_028551405.1 Uromys caudimaculatus | reverse complement strand
AAAAACCCAGGATAGCAAAAGCTATCCTTAACAACAAAAGAACTTCTGGGGGAATCAGTACCCCCGATCTCAAGCTGTACTACAGAGCAGTAGTGATAAAAACTGCATGGTATTGGTACAGTGACAGGCAGGTAGATCAATGGAATAGAATTGAGGACCCAGAAACGATCCCACACACATAGTCACTTGATTTTCGACAAAGGAGCTAAAACCACTCAGTGGAAAAAAGACAGCATTTTCAACAAATGGTGCTGGTTCAACTGTCGGTCTACTTGTAGAAGAATGCAAATTGATCCATTCCTATCTCCTTGTACAAAGCTCAAATCCAAGTGGATCAAGGACCTCCACATAAAACCAGCTACACTGAATCTAATAGAAGAGAAAGTGGGGAAAACTCTCGATTATCTGGGTATGGGGGACAAGTTCCTGAACAGAACACCAGGGGCTTATACTCTAAGATCAGGTATAACATTTCTATTGGAAGCCATACTTATATTTTCTTGTAAAGTGCTTTTGAATTAACAAAATACTAGCATTAAAAAAGATGGAATTATCTTTGTTTACCATGATGCACACTAAAGCCACTGATAAGTATCCTTATAAGGGCAGAAGATATAGATCGAGTTGAAAGTTATGTAACATTGGAGCATCGAATGGAGTAATATAGTTGTAAGAAATACTGGTGTTCAACAGAATCTGGACATGGTAAGGGACATAGTCTTATTAACCTATCAATCTCATAAATTTTACCTCTAGAACTGTGAAAGACTGAATTTGTTATTTTTTATTTTGTGCTACCAAGCATAGTAAATAGGCATGAAAATGAATACAAATGCTTTTCCGTATTATTTCATTTCCGTATATATTCATAAAAATATTTAATATTTTAGCTAATCCAGTCCACTTTAGTGCAAAAAATAAAAGAAATCCTTGGGATTGAATGAAAAATGTCCCATGTAGTCTCAGGAATTTAAACATTTCAAGCTCAGTTTGTAGTGCTGTTTAGGGAAGATGAAAAGGTTCAATTTTTTTTGCAAGGCACTTATCAGTGGGGGCAGGCTTTGAGAGCTTAAAGATTCATACTAATTCTAGTTTTCTTTCTCTACTTATGCTTGCTGTTTTAAAATTTGAGTTTCTCAGCATCCAGTTCCAGCTACTATGCCTGTTGCTTGATGCTACACTTCCCCTCCATGAAGGACTCTTAATTTTCTGTAACTTTTGGCCAAATAACCCCTTCCTTCTATGTGTTGCCTTGCTCATGGTGTTTTACCACAGAAATAAAGACAAATATAAGCTTCAAATGTGCTTAATTGGGAGGATAGTCATATAGATCCCTGATAGCCATTGAACCAACCCATTATTATGATGAATAGACAATAAATATGTCAAGAAGGAATTAAAAAAACATATCAAGAAATATTAAGTTTGACTGCCAGGCTTCAATGTTATGGTAGTTGTAATATGGTAATTGAAGACACACATTTGAATGTTTTGTTCTTGGTTGTTGGCACTGTTTAGGAGGATTAGGAATTATGGTTCTGTTGGAGATGTCATTGAGGGTGGGCTTTGATGTGTCAAAAGAATCCCTCTGTTTCCAGTGTGTTCTCTGCCTCCTGCTTGCAGGTTCATATGTGAGGTCTTATCTGTTTCTGCTATTATACCTTTGCTCAATAATCCTAGACCCTGACTCTATGAACCCGTAAGCTCAATTAAAGGCTTTCTCTTATAATTCGCATTGGCAATAGAATTTTATCACTAGAATAGAAAAGTAACTAATACACATATTTTTAAATGACTAAAAATAGATGTTTGGTGGAGCATACCTGTAACTTCTGCACTTAGAAGGATAAGAGAGAAGGACCAGAAGTTCAAATTCAACCTGAAATTTGTAGAAAGACATAACTTAAAACAACAACAACAAAAGAAATTATGAAATTGTATTAACTGGATTCAGAAAGAATGTTTTACTTTAAATCATCATTATAATGTTATATGATCACGTATAAATATTCTATATTATTTTATGTAATTAATAATATAATGTCTTTGTATTTAATACCACATATCAGGCTGTTCTAAAACTGAGAGAAAATTTCTTCTGATTAAAAATTTTATGATGATAAAAAATATGGAATGATCTGTAGTAGTAGATAACAATGCACTTAACAACAGAGAACTCATACTGATGAAAAAAACCACAATGACAGAATGAAAGAATCTGAAAACATGTTTATATTTAATCAGTATTAACCAGAGCATAAAATGTTTATCTTAGTGAGAAACATAAATATTAATAACATGAGAAAAAAGTCATCATTTTAAATAATAAGTATCTGAGGATTCATACTGGGTAAGAAAACCTATGAAAATAAGAAAGATGGAACATCTATTAAACTAGTTTAATTTGTTCTAAAAATGAGAGAATTCATACTGTGTATTGTTATGAAGATAGCAATATGGGAAATCCTTTATTGTATGTGATAATTTATTAAACATTATAAAATTTATACCAGTTAGAAAAGTAATAAATTTAATATCCATGGATCTTCAGGGTTAATTTTTCAATATGTAGTAGAGAATTCATACTGATAAGAAGGCTCATGGATGTAAGAAATACAATAACATTTTCATGAGCTGTAGGTAATATATAAACACCATAGCATTCACACATTTCAAAAATTCCTTGATTGATTGCAATACAAGAAAGTCTCTATATGAAATTGAGTTCTCACAAAATTTAAGTTATACTGTTGATAAAGATTTTAGTGTATTAAATATTTAACTGTCTCTATTCTTTGTGAATTGCTTAATAGAGAATTCATACTGTTGAGAACCTGGTGGATGTAAGAAATATTAGAATTATTTAAACTTTATTTTATTTCTCATTATACTTATTATATTCCAGAGAACTCATACTGGCGTTTACTCATATTTTTAGTAAAAAATGCAATAAAACCCTGTGCTTGATCAATTTGATAAAATTTGAACAATTATATTGGTTTTAAAGTTCATTATAAATATAAGAAAATTGATAAGACTATTATTATGCACTGACAAGTGGCTCAGGATCGCTATTATAGAGAAGGTCTTTATATGTAAGGAAATTCAGGAAAGATTCTGATATAAGACAAACCCTAGGATATATCAGTGAATTTATACTTATGCAAATTATGAATGTATAGCATACACAAAGAAAGCATTTAGTCAAAAAAGAAAAGGCAAATCTTATTATACAAAATAGATTTATTATCACATATAATAAACGATTTCCCATATTACTATCTTCATAACAACACACAGTATGAATTCTCTCATTTTTAGAACAAATTAAACTAGTTTAATAGATGTTCCATCTTTCTTATTTTCATAGGTTTTCTTTTCCAGTATGAATCCTCAGATACTTATTTAAAATGATGACTTTTTTCTCATGTTATTAATATTTATGGTTTCTTACTAATATAATCATTTTATGCTCTGGTTATTACTGGTTAAATATAAACATGTTTTCAAATTCTTTCATTCTGTCATTGTGGTTTTTTTCATCAGTATGAGTTCTCTGTTGTTAAGTGCATTGCTATCCACTACTACAGATCATTCCATATGCTTTATTACTAATAAAATCCTATGACCATAGAAACAATGGAGAGATTCATTACCTAAAGGTCCCCAATATGACCAAATACCTGACATAGAAATAATAAAGAAGATAAATTTATCTGGGTTCATCGATTTAGATAGTTAATTCCATGGTCATTGGGCCTATCATGGTGTTAGGAGTATCTGTAAGGACAGAGGTGTTCACTTTATAGTGGACATGAAGCTGAGAATAGGAGCCAGGGAGATGTGTCCCATGACCTTATACTTATATAGAACTTACTTCAGCTAAGGTCTAGCTCCTAAAATTTGCATAACATCCCAAAACAATGACACACCATGGGGTTCAGGAATCCCTATACATGATTCATTAAAGACATTTTAAATTCATCCAGAGTAAATGATAATAAATGGCTATCAATTTGCCTCAATTTAAGAGAATTCATACATGAGTGAAGACATGAATATGAAGTATTTAATTAAATAATTGATTCTATCAAAATGTATATAAAGCCCATAGGAAGGACTATGACCAACATATGCCTGCTCCTCAGCATTAAAATTTCATAATATAAAAGCTGTGCAAGAAATTGTTTTGTCTAATAAAGAACAAAATCTTAACATGCAAAAGAGAATTCAAACTGATAAAAAATCTTATGATTGCATCGCCTGTGCTATGTGATTATTAAACTAGTGATGAATTAAGTTTTTGAGACAGTGTCTCACTATATAGTCTTGGCTGATACTTAGACCAAGCTGGTTTCAAATACACAGAAATTCACCTGCCTTTGCTTCTCAAGTACAGGGATTAAAGTTGTATACCATAATGCCTATCCCACATTCATTATATTTGTATTTGTAGAATATCATAAATCTATTTTCAAGACAAATTGAAAAACACAATTTTTCATGCTATCTTAAGCTCATATCTCTCTAAGTTACATGGTCTTACAGATACAATTTGGAATCATAGAGGTCACTATGAAAAACATTTGATATTATAGTAGTTACTTTTCTACTTGCTATGATCAAATGACCTGACAGAAAGAGGTGGCTTAATTTGGCTCACAGTTCAGGGTCCAGTCTATCATGGCGGGGAAGTTATGTAAGTGAGGTAGCTGATCATATTACATCTAAAGCCATAAGATAGAGTCAGGTGAATGCTCATGTTCTGTAAGCTTTCTCTATATTGTGTAGTTTGCTACTCAGTCCAATGTTATGTTGGTACTGAATATCATGGATTTTCCCACTTAAACTAACTTAAAAAAATCTCTCACAGGAGTTTGCAGCCCCATGGAGGGAGCAACAGTGTCAACTGGCCTGACCCTCCCGGTGCTCCCGAAGACTGGACCACCAACCAAAGAATACACATGGAGGGACCCATGATGCTGGCCACATATGTGGCAGAGGAGGACCTTGTTGGCCATCAGTGGGAGGAAAGGCTGCTGGGTTGGAGGGTGTTAGATGTCCCAGTAGAGGGGAATGCCAGGGAGGGAAGATGGGAGTGGGTGCGTGGGTGGGGGAATATGCTCGTAGAGGTAGGGGGAGGGGTTATGGGATAGGGGGTTTCCAAAGGGGAGACCTGGAAAGAGGCAAACATTTGAAATGTAAATAAAGTATGAAAAAAACAATACAGAATAAAAATACTATGAACAAAAAAAAATAAAAAATAAAAAATAAAAAATAAAAAAATAAAGTAAAAAAAAAAAATCTCTCACAGGCTTTTCCAGAGATTCACATAATTTAGACAATTCTTTCAGGTACATTCAGAGGTTTGTTCAATGGTTGATTGTAGATTGCATCAAGTTGACACTCAGTATTAAGACAAGTCTAACTTTTGTTAACATGACATACAAATACATCATACTTATGTTAAAATCTTCTCCTTGTCCTTATAGATTCAAGGGCATCTCATAATGCAAATAATAATTTACTCTAACTTCCAAAATCTTTGAAGTTTTTGACTGTCCCCACACTTTAAAAGTCTAATGTCTCTCTTCAGGCTCAAAGAAATATCTTAACATTAAGAGAAAAACTCAAGCTTCAATCTGTGCATGATAGCATATTCCTTTAATCTTAATTTTTGGGAGGCAGAGTCAGGTGGATCTCTAAATTGAAGGCTAACTTGATCTACAGAGTAAAATCTTAGGACAGCCAGTCTACACAGAGAAATCTTGTCTCAAAACAACAACAAAACAACAACAAGAACAACAACAACAACAACAATAACAATAATAGCAAAGTTGCATACAATATCACAAGGTTAGGGTTAATATTCCAAAATGGGAAAATACCAAGTTCTTCAGTTTTATGATTGGCATGTAGATTTTGTGTTAGAATCATTTGAGCTTCAAAGGCTTAGAAACCCCCTCATCCAGCTATGCTTCTTGTAGTATACATAGACTTTGATTTAGGCATAGGCCACTATGACTTCAGTGTTCTCTGGCAGACAACCCATGGTCTGGCATCTTCAACATCCTCTAATTGTCACTTCAAAGTAGGCTTTGACTAATTAATAGTTTCACACAATACCCTCTCAAGAGTAAGACCCTCATATTCCTTCTGTCTTGTTTCTTCTAATGTCTATGAACTGATATCATATGGATGATTCCTGCAATTTTTGCTGCCAGCATAAAATGTAGCTTGACCACCTTGATCTATCTATCTATCTATCTATCTATCTATCTATCTATCTATCTATCTATCTATCATCTCTATCTCCACCTCCACCTCCACCTCCACCTCCACCTCCACCTCCACCTCCACCTCCACCTCCACCTCCACCTCCACCTCCACCTCCACCTCTACCTCTATCTCTATCTCTATCTCCATTCCTGTGTGATGAATCCAGGAGGAACACTTTTCTAGGTGTTTACATTCAAGGAATAAGAAGCTCTATCAGCTACATTTTCAGTTCAGGTGCTCTCTTTTCAAATAAGATTGCATTTTCACAACTTGAAAGCTTTTCTGGATGACGGTTCCCCCTTAGGCACTGTTTTTTAATGCAGGGACAATATCTCTCTTTAACAATTACAACCTCGTTTTTTTAGCTCATGTATTGGCTTAAAAGTTTAACTTGCTCCAGTTCTTTTCCTCACTGACAAACTACATTTTTATATCATTTGCCCCAACTCTTTGCTTCTTTTCTCCATATCCATGGACTAGTGTAGCAAAAAGTAGTCATGTGACAGCCTGACTGTATTC
Organism: Uromys caudimaculatus; assembly: GCA_028551405.1. NCBI lineage: Eukaryota > Metazoa > Chordata > Mammalia > Rodentia > Muridae > Uromys > Uromys caudimaculatus. The sequence continues at coordinate 5,133 of JAPYYD010005626.1, read as the reverse complement.
TTGTCTTGAGATTTCCACTACAATAAAATACATACTTTATTATTAACCTCAGCTTTATGCAAGTTCTCAGGACATGGGCAAAAATAACATCATATTATAAACCTAAATCACACATGAATGGCTCCAGCTCCCAATAGAGTTCTTGTTCCCTGTTGAAACCTCACAAGACATTCCTTCATGGTCTATATTTCTCTTTGCCTTCTGGTATACCCAATTCCTGTCATGATGGCTGACATATCTCTAATTACAGTATTCAAGTGCTTTTATAGTTCATAATTCCAAACACTTTCACACTCTTCCCTCAAATCTGTTCCAAAGGATTAAGAAATACATGGTCAGGTTTATCATATTCACAGATCCCTTTCTTAGTACTACTTTTCTGTATTAGTTATATTTTCTTCTTGCTGTAATAAAATAATTTGAAAAAGCAACTGTCTTAGTCAGGGTTTCTATTCCTACACAACACATCATGACCAAGAAGCAAGTTGGGGAGAAAAGGATTTATTCAACTTACACTTCCACACTACTGTTTATCATCAAAGGAAGTCAGGATTGGAACTCAAGCAGACCAGGAAGCAGGAGTTGATGCAGGGGCCATGGAGGGATGTTTCTTACTGGCTTGCTTCTCCTGGCTTGCTCAGCCTTCTTTCTTATAGAACCCAAGACTACCAGCCCACAGATGGTACCACCCACAAGGGACCCTTCCCCCTTGATCACTAATTGAGAAAATCCTTACAGCTGGGTCTCATGGAGGCATTTTCTCAGCTGAAGCTCCTTTCTCTGTGATAACTCCAGCTTGTGTCAAGTTGACACACAAAACCAGCCAGTACAGCAACTTAAGGAAGGAAGGTGTTTATTCTGGCTCAGAATTCCAGGTTCCTATACCTCATAATGAGGAAGTCATAGTAGTAGGAGGTTGAGACAACTAGTCTCACTGATTCCACAGTCAAGAAGTAGAAGAAAATGAGGTTTTGTGCTGTTAGTTTTTACTTTTTCATACAGTTTGTGACCAAATCCAATGAGATGGTGCTGCCCAAATTTAGGGTATTGACACATTCTATTCAAGAAAATTCCTCATAGGCTTACCTAAAGGCTAACATGATATACATAATCCTTTACATGTGTGTTTGTTTTATGATTGATTCTAGATTGTTTTACATTGAAAACATTAACCATCACAGATATGGAGTAGGTTGTATAATTTAGATGCATGTTGGAACTAGCATGCAATAAAATTTCTGTTTTTGATAGGATTTATTTTCCTTATTTGGTGAAAGAGGGTTTTAAGAAAAATATGGTCTTAATTTTTTTCAACAAATATTCCCTTAGCCTAAAGCAATGGAGAAAACATTTGAAATTCCAAACTACCACATTTGTAGATCCAGAAAAACCCACTCTATTCATTTTCCTATCCAGCCTACATTTTTCTTATCCACTCCCAAGACCTCATTCAAATTTCACTAGTTCCTCAATTTTACTCTTTTTTTTTTTTACCTTTATGCATCTTAAAATCCTTATGTGTGAGGGGCTGGGAAGATGTCTCAGTGCCTAAGAGGACTGACTGCTCTTTCTGAGGACCTAGGTTAAATTCTGAGCACCCATATGGCAACTCACAGGCATCTGTAACTCCAGTCCTAGGATATTCAATAGCCTCTCCTGGCATATACAGGCACCATGTACACGTATACAGTACATAGATATACACTCAGACAAAACAGCTTCAGACAAATAAAAAATATTATTTAAAAATTGTATGTAGGAACATCATCACTCAGATTTCTAGCCCATTGTTTCAAGTTCCTACATACCAAAATCAAAATATAAAAGTATCTATTGAGGTTATCTGTATGGTTTTATGTTTATTAGTGTGGATTACTTTATTAATATGTTTTAAGATGTTGAAACAAGTTTGAGTTCACACGATCCCATTTTTTATTGCCTTAGGTACTTTTCTATTGGTGTGAAGATGCCCTGCCCAGCGGGACCAGTTATTGGAGGGATACCCGAGGAGACCCCATGACCTATGGGAGAGAATGGGCGAGAGAGAGAAGAAGGAGACCAAGCAAGCTCTTTGTCAAGGTCTCGTTTAATTTTCAAAACTCATCTACTTTTATACAATACTCAAAAAGGGGGAAACTCAGAGGTGGGGAGAAACAGGGGGTGTGAGGTAATGGGGAGGGGTGGGCTCAGTCAACAGTCACAGTGACTCAGATGTTCTTCTACGACAACAGGGTGTCCTTGATCTTTGTGGTTTCATATTCAATCACAGTGACTCAGTTGTTATTTTATGACAACAGGGTATCCTTGATCTTTGTGGTTTCATATTCAGCTTTGGAATAGTCATAATATTTTCCAGTTCTTCTTGGCTTCATTTTCTCATGACCTATAGTGATCTCAGCATCTGGGGGTGGCGGCTCCCAACATGAAGAGACATCACAACCAAGGAAATTTATTGAAGGAAGTGTTTGTTGTGGTTTACAGTTTCAGAGGGTAAGTCCTTGCGCATCATGACAGGAATAATGGTGGCAGGCATGCAGGTATGGTATTACAGTGCTAGTTGACAGCTTACATCTGGAAACAAAACCCTGATTAGAGAGAGCTATCTGGGAATGGCAGGGGCTCTTTGAAATCTTAAAGCCTGACTCCAGTGACACATCTCCTCCAACAAGTACATGTTGTAACCTTTGCAAACAGTTACACTAATTGTGGATCAAGTATTTATACATATGAACCTATAGGGTTATTCTCATTCAAACCACCATTGTCATCATTCATATTCTTCAGGGACATTTGTGGATTTTTACGCCAGTATGTTGTTGAATGTTCTTACATTTATATTCATTAACGTTATTTCTAAAAAGTCTTTTCCATTGTCATAGAGTTTATATTATCAGAGTATTAGGGATTTTATAGAATTTTTTTTTTTTTTTTTGGTTTTTTCGAGACAGGGTTTCTCTGTGTAGTCCTGGCTGTCCTGAAACTCACTCTGTAGACCAGGCTGGCCTCGAACTCAGAAATCCGCCTGCCTCTGCCTCCCAAGTGCTGGGATTAAAGGCATGCGCCACCACTGCCCAGCTGATTTTATAGAATTTGATTGATCAAATTTACTTTTTTTTGAGACATGATCTTATCATGTATCCCTAACTGGTCTAGAAATTACTATGTAGGCGACATTGGACCCAAACTCACAGATACCCACTTGCCTTTGCTTCTCAAGTGCACCATTATGGCAAGAATGAAAATGTAAAGAATCAACATTTATTGATATTGATTTCCTCCATTTGTTTTTTATTTATCAATGGCAGTATCAAACACAATTTCTGTTCTTTATGTTCGTTATTACATCTATCTGTTGTTTAATGATGTTAATACATTTTAAGAGATGAATCAATAAGTAATTTTATTGTTGTGGGAAAAGTACAGAATGTATTTATACTACCTAACTAAGACAACTACAATGTCATTAAGTGTATTATTTTATGGTATTACTATACATAAGTTTATAATAAAGTGAAACATTATTACCTTGTACATGATTGGGTTTATTTTGTGTTCTTTTTTCCTCATGGGTTAGAGATGTAAGCTTTGCCAATTGATATATAATCTTTCTTTTTTGTCATTGTGGGATTTTTTAGTTTCTTTTTGTCTAGTATGGACCATTAAGTAGTGTGGTGTTCCCCCTCATCTGGAAAGTAACCATACAGTGAGCAGCTCTTCATCATAGCACACTACATCCCAGAACTATATCACTCACTTAATCTTCCTATTTCATTCCCCCACGTACTGGAATGTATGCATACACCACCATTCAGAAGTTAAAAGCATTTTCTGTTCTCAAAAGGGACTTGGTTTCATTTACTAGAATCCACATGGTGTCTCATAACCATCTGTAACTACAATTCAATGGGGTCCTATGCCTCTTTTTGACCTCCTAGGGCACCAGACACAAAAATGCAGGCAAAACATCATATACATAAAGGTTTTTTTTAATTGTGAGCTCTCAGATTGCCTCGCCAGTCCTGGTCCTGCCTGATGACATGCTTCCTTCATCATGATGGTGATGAGTGATTATCCTTATGGAACAGTATGCTCAAATAAATCTTTTCTTTTATAAGTTGCTTTGGTTATGGTGTTTTATTACAATAGAAAAGTACCTAATACAACTTTCTACTTTTTTTTTTTTAAAGACAGGATCTCTCATTGTACTGTGTTCACCAATTCAGCTAGATTGGCAGGCATATAGCTCTAGAGAGATTCTTGTCCCTACTTTCTCTGTACTGAGATTTAATCTCAGGCTGCCATGCTTAGCTTTTTTGTGGTCACTTGTCCTCTTGCTTGCATGACTTATTGACTGAGTCACGTTTCTAGCCCTAAAACCACCCAGTTCCCCTCCTCCCATCTGCTTCCTATCACTTTTTTATTCTCCCTTCTAAGTGAGGTTCAAGCATCCTTCCTTGGGCCTTTCTCTTTGTTTAGCATCTTTGGCCATGTGGAATATAATATGGGTATCCTGTATTTTATGGCTAATATACACTTATACATGAGTACATATCATGCATGTCCTTTTGGGTTACCTTACTTACTTATTCAGGATGATATTATCAAGTTCCACCCATTTGCCTGCAAAATTCATGATGTATTGGTTTTTAATAGCTGAATCATATTCCCATTCTTCAGATGAGGAATATCTAGGTTCTTTCCTGTTTCTGGCTATTCCAGATAAAGCTGCTATGAACATAGTTGAGCAAGTGTCCCTTTGGTATAGTGGAGCATATTTTGGGTATATGCCCAGGAATGTTATAGTTAGGTCTTGAGGTAGAACTATTCCCAATTTTCAGAACAACTGCCAAATTGATTTTCAAAGTGGTTGTACAACTTTGCACTCCCACCAGCAATGGAGGGGTATTTTACTTGCTCCACATTCTCTCCAGCATGTGCTATTTCTTGAGTTTTTTATCTTATCCATTCTGAGGGATATAAGATGGAACCTCATAGTTGTTTTGATTTGTATTGTCCTGATAAGTAAGGACTTTGAATATTTCTTTTTTTTTTATTTAAAAATAGTGTTGTGAGTTTATTTTCTTTTTTTTTATTTAAAAATAGTGTTGTGAGTTTATTTTTTTTCTTTTTTTT
>JAPYYD010005625.1:0-11932 GCA_028551405.1 Uromys caudimaculatus | reverse complement strand
AAAAAAAAAAAAAAAAAAAGAAAAAAGAAAAAAGAAACTGGGTGTGGTGGTAAGTGCCTGTAATCCCTACACTCAGAGAAGAGGAGGAGAATCCCATAATTTGAAAGCCAGCTCCATCTACAAGAGGGTTCTAGGGCAGCCAAGGCTACACAGCTGTATCCTGTCTTACAATAGCAAAGCATCAAAACCAAAACAACTGAACACCTCTGAAAGCCTATTTGTTACTTCCCCATAACAATAAGGGAAAGGCAGTATCTTCCTGGCTGAATTTACATATTACCTGTTATGGGGGTGGGGGGTAGTTCTCTATCAGCTGAGATCCTTCAAGCCTTCTCTACCCTAAGAATCAGATGGATAAACCCAGGTCTATGTACATGACAGTGTTTCAGTTTCTGGGGTCTAGCACTCTTCCTATACCTTAGAAAGAACTGTGTAGTCATGATTCGATGCTCCCCTCAAACTTTAGCCAGCTTCACTTCGGCCCTTTATGTGGAAGTCATGCCTTATGATGAAGTTATCTGTGGGCGACCCGTGGCGGCTGCGCATGGGGCCGGCCACTCTTGGGCCGGGAGCAACAGGAGCTGCTGGCCAGAACTGCTTGACTCCTGTTGAGTGAGCAGCCCTGCACCACTCCACCACTGGTGAACTGAAATTTCCACGGTGTTGGCACGGCTTGTGGACTGACTGGAGTTCTGTGGTGTTCTTGGTCACACATTTATGGAGTTTCTGAAGGGCAGTGGAGATTACTGCCAGGCACAGCACGACTTCTATGCAGACAAGTGAACTGTAGACATTCATTACTACTCCACCAAGAAGCCCCCATAAGCGTGGATACCTGGACACAGGCGTGTTGAATTGAACTCTGCAGAGCATTTTACAAGAGCTCAGACCTGGATGGGGTAAACCTCAGTGCACTTCCTTTGTATTGCCTCAGTATTACTGGATTGAAGACTCACTGCTTCTGGTTAGGAGGTTCATTTCATTGCCCATTTCTCCCAATTCATACTCAAAGCACTGAGAATTTCAAGTGGAGTATATTGAATATGGAAGTAGACTTCAGGTTGCTCTTTGGTTTTGTTTTGTTTTGAATCATTTCTGTATTCAATTTTTTAATTCTTTCATAACCCTATTGGGTGTTTTTTTAAAAACTAAGTTAACATAGCTCGAATGAACCGCCCTGCTTCTGTGGAAGTCACATACAAGAGCATGAGATTTCTTATTACACACAATCCAACCAATGCGACCTTAAACAAATTTATAGAGGAACTTAAGAAGTATGGAGTTACCACAATAGTAACAGTATGTGAAGCAACTTCCGACACTACTCTTGTGGAGAAAGAAGGCTTTCGTGTTCTTGACTGGCCTTTTGATGATGGTGCACCACCATCCAACCAGATTGTTGATGACTGGTTAAGTCTTGCGAACATTAAGTTTCGTAAAGAACCTGGTTGCTGTATTGCTGTCCATTGTGTTGCAGGCCTTGGCAGAGCTCCGTTGCTTGTTGCCCTAGCATTAACTGAAGGTGGAATGAAATATGAAGATGCAGTACAATTCAGAAGACAAAAGCAGCGCGGAGCTTTTAACAGCAAGCAACTTTTGTATCTGGAGAAGTACCGTCCAAAAATGTGGTTCTGCTTCAAGGATTCCAATGGTCATAGAAACAACTGCTATAGTCAATAAAACTGGGGCGCCTGGTGCCAGTGCCTTGGAAGTGGAACTTCAGATGGGACCTGATTTGTCATACGTAATTACCCAATGTGCCTACTTACTGCATAAGTCTACTGAAGCTCCACGGGAATATTGAAAACCAGTTTTACCAGGCCACAAGCTTGCAAACTCTATATTTGGGCTATGATCAACATGTTTGGACGCTTAGCAAAAGATTTTTGCTGGTCAGCATTTAAAATGTGCTTATTATTTGTACCAATTGACCTTTCCTAAAATAAGGTATTGAGTTATGCCATTAAATGTGCTCCTGTGCCAGAATATTACTAGTCTATAAGGAATTTAGAAGGATTAGGCACCAAAATACCTAGCGCAATACTCGTATATTTTTAGCATCATATAGAACCAAATTCCAGGAACTAAGAACTCTCTAGACCTTCCATGGTGTATTCCTTCAGCCATTTCAAACACTGCAGGGCTTCTCTCCTTACCTGCCTGCTCACTCTGTTTACATCTCCCACACTTACGCCAGAATACATCAGGTTTGCTTAGCCATCAACTTTTTTTTTTTTTTTTTTAACTATGTCTTGTGCTGAGTATTTAATGTCTCTGTCTTATTTTGTGCTGTTTTGGGAAACCTCCATTTGAAAATCAACTTTGTTACAGAAGCACATATCTCAATAATGTCTCCAGACAAAAAGTCTTACCATTAATGTTTGCACTCAGAGGTGCAACCTATCAGGGAGGGCCTGAAAAAGAAACGAGAGGAGGCTATTAAATATTTTTAGTAATATGTTGCCTTTGTCTTGTGCAGAACATGTAGAGTATGCTCTTTAATTTAGTAAATATTTTTAAGAGGTAGAGATACATTGTTGTAGCTAACCAATTCTTAATCAAAATTCCTGAAATTCTTGTGTTCTCCATCCCTATCAGAAGTTTTCCAACTTGTTTGAATTATGGTTTCCCCTTCTCTTCCCAATCTCTTGCAAAAAAGAAAAAGTGGGATCTGCTAGTGAACTGAGCAGAAATATTTTATATGCCTTTTGAGCTATGTAACTTAATAATTGGATACTTGATCATTTGTTTTATTATGTAATCGATAAAATGGCGATGTATATTAATGTTAGTTCAACCATATATTTATACTGTCTGGGAATGTGTGGTTACAGTTCTGTGGGAGAAATAGTTTGTCAGTGTTCACCAGTTTGTAAAAACTTAGTGCGAGAGCTTCAACATCTAAATAAATGATGAAATGCATTCGTCACTGAGGTCACTTTGCTTAAGATTAACTTAATTTGTAGAAAACAATGGATTCAGTTACTATCATTCCAATTTATGGGTAAATTTGTTAGGGTTACCAAGTGCTTTTTATTAAAAACTTCTCTTTAAAGATCTAGATCACTGTGAATCAACTGAATGTCGGTGCCGAGGGAAAAGAGTTTGTAATAGATGACGACCTTGACTCTCAATTCAGTTCCATCAGTCACTTGTAGCTTTGTGCAGTTTCCAATCCGTTTTTCTCATTTTTAAGTTCATTACATGCCTATATATATTTGAAATTAATTTGAACCTGAGTATTTGGCACATGATAGCTTAATACATTTAACTTTCAATAATAAAAAAAAGAAGTTATCTGTCAATCATTTGAAGGTGTGCGGGGAAGATGGTTAGGAACCCCACCCTTCTGATGGTGACCGCTCACTAGACCACTGGTGATCTTAAACCATAGAAGCCCAGACCGAAGGAGCTAAACCTAAGAACCAGGAAGAAAACTGTGGTAGGCTCTTCAACTTTATCTGGCTTAAAAAAATATAGATAGTTGTAAGTCTGCAACAAAGATAGGGAGGCAGTAGGTCTCAGTTCTATGACTGGTTCCTTTGCTGACTTTTCTAAGAGGGCTTGGGATTCATTTTCTTCCCCAAAGATTTATGTACTGCCTACTTTCTTAAGAACATCAAGTTCTTTCTCATATAATACCTCTTATTAGCCTTGCAGATTTTAATTAAAAAGATTTCACAGGGGCATACATACATAATAAAAACATTCTCATAAAATATATAAGACAAGTTCCTGTTTCTATACTTAACATTCTTAATATTCATTACTCCAATGTGAACTACCCCTTTACTCTTCTCTCTACAAGTCAGTATTTCCTAAGCTAACTACTAAAAATAAAGTAAAAAAAAAAAAAAAAATCTCTGCATTGATTTAACTCACACATATGCAGATAAGAGCTCAGCTAGGCTGTAAACCCTGAAGTGGACAGGACTCTGTCTCTATGCTCCTATGTTCCTCACACTGTAGCATCTCCACGAATCGCCCATGCTGGGCACGGAGCAGGCAGAATGACAAAGCCAAGAATAAAGGAGGGGGCAGTATATTTTGTGTTTAGTGCGAAGTTTATCTTCACCTCCCCCTCCACAGGAGCTCTTGGGTCTGTCCTTTTATTCTTGACACCGTGATGTGATGTCATGCATTTAAGTTGAGGACCCTTCTTCCCACACTGCGCTCATCCCACGGGTGCTGGTCCTCACACCTACTGTGCTGCCACTTTGCCTTCACTGCTGGCCTTGCTTGTTAGAAATATTCCTGGTGATGACATTTCTTTTGCCCCTGGACTCTCTCCAGTTTATAGAGAAGTTCAGTTCCTAGGGGTTCAAAATTCTGCTGTTCCATTGTGACACACACATATGGTTTTTACTTCGATATATTACAACAGTTCTACAGTGAAGCTGATGGTTTTGCTGTAGGTTGATTAGCCTTTCTTAAACCTTCAGAATGTGCCCCGGAATATACGAATAGCACTCATCTTTTTTTCTTAATTCCTGAAGAGTTTCAAGTCTTGAGCACTTTAAATGTAGTTGTTCTCCCCTAACCGCTCACAAAAGAAAGAGATCCAGCAAGGACTTACTTCCCTGTAAAACCTGACCTTGGGGAGTAAGAGGATGCAGTGAGGGGCTTGGCCAAGACCATCTTGTCTACTGGGAGAGCCTTGAAAGGCAGCCATGGGCCGCTGTGCACTCTGTGGGATCAGCGCCTGCTGCTGCAGTGCCTGCCACCCCTGGGCTGCAAAGGCCTCCCTGTACGCACAGCCTGTGAAAACATTGAAACCCCCTTCCTATCACAATGCATCTGCTCTAAGAGGCTGGATGGGAGACGCCAGGGGAACATTAGCTCAGAATTTCCTAACTTGAGTGCAATTAAAATCTCAGCCACAGTACAGAATTAATGTAGCCCTTTGAATTTTAAATATGTATTATAATTAAATGACACCCATCTGTAGAATATGAGAGTGCATTTTTATTGAGGATTTCAAATGATATAATCTGTTTCTATGAAGCATAAATGGTTTGGTTCATGTTTCCAGAAGCCTCAAGAGCATTATATAGATGTGGTGTGAAGCTCATGTGGTGACACTCACTTTTGCTTAGATGTCAATGTCTGACTTGTCGGTTACAAACTGTATGAGATCAAGGGTGTGAGAAAATAAGAGCATGGTCTTTTAAACGTTCAGGTTGGGTCTCCACAGATACCACTGGAGGGGTAAGGGGACAGAGGGTCACAGCAGCACCTGGCTGCTATGACCAGTGCTAGAGAGACTACAGTCCTCTCTGAATGAATTTAACCCAATCTAAGGTGAGGTTTGCTACTGAGCCCAACTAACAGTCATGGTTCTGCAGAGTTCATTTTGACAGGAAGGAAGGCTTTAGGTCCCTGTAACACCTCTCAGGAAACAGACTGCACTACCAAGGGGAGGGTAAATGCACAGCTTTGCGTTTAGAGTGGCCATGTGTTGGTCCCTTGCTGTGATATTTCCAGTTTGTAGAACCAGGGAGCCTCTGGTTCTACTCCTGGCTACAGCATCACCTAGCGGGATGTCTTCAGGAGACACAGTGAGATGGGAGGAAGAGTCCAGGGCCCTGGGCTTACCTGCTGATTAGATCCTGCCTGCACCACTCTTGGCCTTTATTTCCTCCATGAGAAATGAGGGCACCCATTCCATACCGTTCAGGCTGCTGTAAACATCCAGACAAGATGACACAGCCTGTCTCGCACGTGCTGCTGTTCAGGAAATGCCAGTCACAATGGCAGTCCAAACCCTAGGCTGTGAGCAGGCTCCCCTAGGCTCCAGGCCTGGCTCTAGCACTTACTATCTCATCTCTTAGAAGAGTTGTTTTATCTTTGAACTTTATTTTTGCTTTCTGGGAAAATGGAGGTGAGAATACTTACTGCTGTGCTTCTGCCTGATGCTGTGGTAAGTGTTTAAGTTCTTAGTGTCTTTATCTCCATCCTGCACTGGAGATCTGAGGTATGCCATGGTTATTCTTTTCTTAATCGGGTGCCAGAGGCCCTAGAGGAAATGCCCATCACTGCCTTGCCCCATCACGCACCCTATGGCCTCTCCCCTCGTCTTCACAGCCAGCAGTGCAACCTCTCTCTCAGTGTAGTCCACGACCCTACTCTCATCTCTTTCCATTTGTGAGGACGCTGGACTCATGTGCACGATCTGGGATAATCTCCATATTCTAAGGTGAGCTTATGAGTAATGTTGATTCTCTTTGCCTACCAGACTGCTAGGTTTTGGGTATTTGGGCACAGGCATCTTTGATGACGGAATTGTTCCTTACTGTTTGGTGTACGGAGGCGTTATCCAACCTTAGGTTTTCCCAGATAGAACAATTGCCCTTTCAATGCATCCACACACATGGGATCCTGGCAGAACAGTCCTGAGGTACGCTATGCTCTTCCTGGGCTAGTGGGAGTTAGCCTGTCCTCTCTGTCTTCATTCTGAGGAGCTCTCTCTATGAGGATTCTAGAATCTCTTTTTCGTATAGCTCAACCTTGGGTTTACATGGTGTACCAGTTTTCTGTAACTCTGCATGAAATTATATGTTATCTTCTCACATACTGAATTGGTATGATTGGATACATAATCCTATATTGGAAATAAATTTTCTTAGACTCCCTAAAGGTATTTTTCTTCTATCCTCTGGCTTCCTGTGCCAATTTTATTATTGATTTTCTATTTTGGGGTCTTTTAAAGAAATATTTCTCTTTTGACAGTGTAGTATTTTCTCTTTATTTGAGGATTCTGCAACCTTGTGATGAACACATTGGTGAGAACATAGGTTTGTTTTTATCTATTTGGATATTTTAATGTGAATTTTGTATTTTCTGTTTTTGGAAGTCTCCCTACACTTTTGAATGGCCTTTGTTCCTTCCTTGCTTCTTCCTCCCCTCTGTGGTCGCCACTCACTTGTCAAAGACTGTGCCGTTTTTCAGGGTTCTTCGTCTCCTCTTTTTCTGTCCAATTTTCTTAGATGTTTTATTAAGTTTTATTTTTCTAATCTTTTTAAGATTTTTAATTTCACTTTCATTAATGCTATTTCTAAGGTTTCTTATATTCTGGGTGTTTTCTTATCATACTGCATACTGATTTTGTTTCATACATGTGATGTTTTACTTATATGTAACTATAATTTTTCCAAGCTCCTCTCTTTACTTTCTGGATAATCCTTGTCTCCTCTAGGTTACTATTTCTGCTTGATTTGGACTCCTTGCTTCATATTACAGTCTTCATAAATATCTACTGTCCCTGGTTGTCTGCCCATATCTTAGAGGGGCTAAGTAAAGTTCTCTGTGTAGGGAGATAGAGCTGGTGGACTATGGTCATCCTTGTTGTGACATGGCAGGTCTCTTTTTATTGCTAAAATGACCTTTTCAGGGGTGGTGAGATTTTTCAGTGGGCAAGGGCACTTGCCACTAAACCATAATGACCTAGGTCAAGTTTCAGAACCCACATGGTAGAAGGACCTCCACATATGTACCATGATACATGTATGCATGTGCACATGCAGACACAAAGATAAATAAATAAATAAATGCAAAAATAGTTTTAAAAATTAGCACACAAAGCAATGGGCCAGACGGCACTTTTATACACGTCTCTGTTTTTTGTAGGGCCTCCTGCACTTTCCTATCCCTCATCCCTCTGCTCACTCCTGCTGGTCCCCATCCTCCCCATTGCCCCAGCCCACGGGGTCTTCAGCGTGGTCCTGAGGAGGGAACTGACGGATAAAAGAGACAGAGACAGAGCTACCTGGGAGCAAGACAGAGTCTCTCCGTTCAAGCTCCAAAAACCTTTAATTCCCATACATCAATTTATAATAAGAAAGATAAAGGAACTTTAAACAATATAGCCAAGACTTAGACAAAGCAACAGGGATGGGAAAAATCCAAGGAGTTACAGACTCCTAGCCACAAGGACATGGACATGTTACCAAGGCAACCACCCATATTCTGCCAGCCCCCTAACCTCAAAGGAGTCACCCTGACCTGGGAAAGAATCCATCTCTTGAGAGACAGAACCTAAACAAAATCCTGAAGCTCAGAAAACAGCACCCTTGGCCTACTGTTATTTCCAAGTCTAACTTTAACACAAAATGGCTTCACTCAGGCTAATAAGAAGTCTGCAAATCCGTTGGTTTCCAACACTCCATGTCACATGCATTCTGTTCCATCTTTCTCTCCTCCCTCAAGGCCTCTTTCCCTGTTCTTATGGCAGGCCTCTTTCACTGGAGAACTACTAAGATCAGTGGGCTGCTCTGCCCTCTTTGGGGGATGTTTAGTTTTCTTTAGTCTTTTTCCTGAGGTTATATACTCTGATGCTAGGCCACAGGGAACAAAAGGGAACAGTCATCAGTATAAACTTGGCCTAATTTCAGCTATGAACTTATTACATTTTAATCAATGAGATTTTGGCTGTATCAGTTTCAGAGTCTAACTCTTGAGGGTGTGTGTGGGCGCATGTGGCATGCTGTAGGAAGGATGATTTATTTAGATTGGCTTACACAGCATGCACTGCTTAGTGCAAGGATGGCCATCTAAATGCTGAGGCTGTGGAGAACATGGCAGCTGCTCAGATCACAATGCTGGATGCCTCGCAGTCCTAGTGCGGGGCTGCAGGCCTTGGGGCTCCCGAAGAGCCACTAGCATTTAGGTCCATGTTGGAAGGCTGAAGAAGCTGGGTTCTAATGTCAGTAAAGGATGTCATCATCTTCAGCAACAGGGTAGATGAACTCACTTTCTCCTCTAGAGGGTAGACATGCAAAAGCCTAAGTTCTGTGTTGAGACAGTGCTACTCATTGAGCCTGAGTTCACTCACTGGAAACCCTGGCTGGCCAGCAAGCCCAAGGGATGCTTCTGCTTCTGCCTGTACAGCACTAGGGTTACAGGCTTGTACCACCAGGTCTGGCTTTTACCTGAGTCCTGAGAAATGAACTCAGGCCCTCATGTTTGCTAACTGAACCACCCTTCTGTATCTCCTGCTATTATATACAAATAATGGTACAGCTAGGAGAAATGGGGGAAAATCTATATATCCCCTAAAGACATGCTTGAACAAGTCTTCTTGCGTTTAGCCTCCTCTTTATTTCTTCTTTCAATGTAATGAGCTATGCCAATACCCTGGATTTTTTATTTCTAAAGAACTTGTGGACCATTACAGATGTTCACTGAGTACAACTTGTGCCAAAGTAGGTGTTGAAGAAAAAACTGTATAAGGAAAGAGAAATCAAAGTGCAAGGCAGGAGGAAACATGGCCAACAAATAAAATCCCCAAAGAAAAATAAGAAATTAGTCAAATATATTGCATCAAATGATAAAGCTAAATGACTGAAGTACGGTGGAATTTAAAGGTAATCATACTATCTAACCCTAGGAAAAACTCTAACAGAGATAATGGAGAACTAGAAAGGAACCCTCCTATGCTGTAGTCACTACTGTTAGTCTAGGTATGTGAGGAGAACAAAGTAATGGTGGATTTTGGGAAAACCAGGAAAAGGTTCATTTGGAAAAATTCTGCAAATAGAAGCAAGAGAGCACACAGGCTCTCCCTGGCAGCATTTGTTAACTGAGTTCAGTCTGAGAAGACATCTGCTGACTACTTCCATCTTTCTTTACGTCATGAGCTGTTGGCTGCAGATAGCGACACGCATACTGACTTTGTTAACATCGAGATCAACATCAATGCAACATACCGAGGTTGGCCCTGACTCCTGCCTGATACCATTGGTTTGCAGTCTAAGTGGATTCGAAGTGCTGGTGAGAAAAAGGAAGAGTAGCCAGAACAATCTGGCAACAGTGGTCTTTTTGGTAAAGCTTACATGTCTACTTCTACTCAGAAGGCAGAAAACCGAGTGGATTGCAATAAGTAATTGGTCCTTGGTTAATCCTAGTTAAGTATCTACCTTTTACTATTCATGCTTCCAAGGCTTTCCAACTACATAGGAATGGATGTGTTTCTCAACCCTGTAGGTGTTCTGAGCAGTTTTGCTGAAGCCACTGATAAGACTTCTGCTGTTCCATGATGAATGTGAAGCCTTAGTAGAGGGTTAGCATATATAGAAATCATGGGAAATCATCCATGAAGAGGACACACAAAACACCTCATTAACATTTAGGAATCTGGACTTCCTAATCTAAAATCCAGAATATCTTGAACTCTTGAGACCCATATAAGAAAAATGGTAATTTAGTTTAAGTTATGTTTTTCTACCAGGAATTAATTAAAGATTAAAGACTATAGTTATTTAAAATTAAGGACTTGAAAGTTATTGTAGATGTTTAAGTTAATACATATTTATTTGAAAATGTCTAATATGAATAGTGTTATTGGCCTGTTAGTATTCAGCCCATCTTCCTCAATCTGTTCAGGGTCACTCAGATGTTTAACGGTACATAAAATTATCCTGACTTTTAAAATAAAATTATTTAAAAGAGAGGTAACTGGAAAAAACCCCTATGAACAATTCTTTCAATAAGACATGCTGCAAGTTAACATCTAGTGAAGGACACATTAAAAAACAAGGCTTTAGGGAAATAGTGCAATGTTGAAAACACCTAATGGTCAAGAATATGAAGACCATTCTGAGCACAGCACAGAGAAATACTAAAAAGAGGAATAATTTTAATCATCCATTTTACTGTCTATAGACTTTACATTGGGAGAAAAAAAAACAAGTGTACTTGTATTAACAGTTCAAAAATGCAGTTTTTCTTTTAAAAAAGGAAGTGGGCAGAAAACACATTCTCTGTGGGTCAGACTGATTAGCTATAAATAAGAAACATAGCTTTCCTCATTATATATTAGTGGAGTAGAACACACATAAACTCAATTCTTTGCAGTTTTCTTACTAGGAAATCATCTTTTCCTGTCCCTTAACTCTCCAGTGGCTGATGGCTGACACTGACTGACAGGATGTGGTTGAAGTTAGGTCGGACAAATTCTATAACATGGGCTTTGGTATCTAAGCTTCTGCCTTTGCCTTCGTGGAATTTTCCTGAGTGTTTCCTACTTTGCAGCAGCCAAAGATGAAAGACCACAGGAGAGGAGGGATCTGCTTTCCTGAGTGAGGTAGCCCCTAGCTGAACCCAGCTCTTTGAGGATTTCTGGAGATAAAGAGTGGCCAGGCAGCTCACTGAACTCTGGTAAATATTTGCTTGCAGATAAACAACAGAAAATTCGAGTTCGCATACACTCCAATGGTATTTTCTGCATGGGTTTGGCCATGGTATGCTTCACTCTCCAATGACTAAAGTGGACAGAAGAGCTTCCATGCAGGAAGGATGCTCACTACCCTCTGCTTTCCTGTGGAACCGCCTTTTCCAGCCTCATGGCATTCTATCCTCTTCCACTCACGGGAAGTTATGTTCTAATTATGCCATGTTTTCTGAGACAATTCACAGAGCTAATGTAATAAGACCCCCAGACAATAAGACCATCAGAAGCAATGGCAGTGTTGGGTGTGATGAAGCACACCTTTGATAGCCGAGGAGGCTGAGGCAGGAGGAACTCTGAGTGCAAGGCCAGCCTGGTCTACATAGTGAGCTCCAGGCCAGCCAGGACTACAGTAGGGCTGTTCCTAGAGTCCTTCGCAGCTGAGGGCCTTTCACTCTATATCCTAACAGAAGTGATTTTGGAATTCAAATTATTAGTATATACATTTAGTCATTTACAATTACTATGCATATTTATAATGTTATGAATATATGCCCTTAATATAACCTAAAAAGAAATCAATCTTAGAAAAGTTAAAGATGGGACAAATGAAGTTCTGAAATGTCTTTCCAATCATGAGAGCTTTAAATCACACTAGCCAATAGCTCAAGGTCTTGGTTAGGGCAAGCAATGTTCAAATCGAGGATTTTACATAAAAATCCATATTTCAAGAAACTTCTTTGACTCATTTAAGTTCTTTTTTTTTTT
>JAPYYD010005624.1:0-11934 GCA_028551405.1 Uromys caudimaculatus | reverse complement strand
CGGAAAGCGGGTGGAGTCAGTGAGCTCTGGGGCTCGCGTTGCCCCTGCTAGGGGCTTTTCCACGTTCCTGGGAGAGAGAATTTTCTCCCGAGGCTGCTTGTCTATGGAATCCTAGTGTCCCAGGCAAAAGTTTCCTGCCTCAGCCGCCCGCTTTTGGGATCCAGGGGGGTTTCTAAGCCCGCCTACCTCGGTCCCTGTGTCTCGCGGGTTCGGGGCAGTACCTGGTGAGCTGTGGGGCGTGTCTTTAGCCCTCTCCTGGCTCTTGCGATCTGAGAGGGATCTTTGTCCCGGCGCTGATTAGCTGTGGAGCCCTGTGGCCCAAGCTGAGGTTTCCCGCGGAAAGCGGATGGAGTCAGTGAGCTCTGGGGACGCGTTGCCCCTGCTAGGGGCTTTTCCGCATTCCTGGTGAGCTGTGGGGCGTGTCTTTGGCCCTCTCCTGGCTCTTGCGACAGTGTACTCACATGAAATAAATAAATAAATCTTTAAAAAAAAAAAAAAAAAGAGGACCGCAGGGAAAGGGGAAGGGGGAAAGAGGGAGGGGAGGAGGGGGAAGGGATGGAGGGAGAGAGAGAGAGAGAGAGAGAGAATGAGGCTTAAGGCTTCTTTCTCCTCAGAATCCAACCTTGGATGAGGAGTTGAGAGTCTGAGTAACAGAACCAGGGAGCGCATGCGTACTTGGTACCAAGGGCCCTACTAAGAGAGCTGGAGATGTTCACATACATATTTTAACTCTTTCATGTACATCCAAAAGGTGCATCCTAGTTCTGCCCCATTTCAGAGATGAAGAGATAGAGTCACAGAGGAAATGGAAGCACAGGCCCAAAGCTGGTGAATGACAGAGGGTCGGACCTGGGCAGCCTTGGCTAATGTGGACTGATGTGGACCTGTATAGGACACAGAGGAGGAGTTAGTGGGTGAAGCAGGGCTGAGGGCAAGATAGAAAGCACTCTGGGCAGAGTGAGGCCAGCAGCACCCACTCGGTATAGGTATGGTTTATCCTTGATAACCCTTAGCCTGTCCTCTCTGGCTGTGCTTTTGGTGACCAAAGCACCTGAGCAAATAGCTTAGAGGGAGGAGTTATGTATTTTAGCTCACTGTTTCAGAGTTTGATTCTGGGCCTGTGGTGAGGTAGAGGATCATGGCTGTGGACTATGAGAGGAGACTGCTCCCTCATGGTGGACAGGGAGCAGGGAGCAGGAAGGCCTATGCTAATGGGGGCTTTCCCCCCCCTTATGTTTTTATTTTATATGCATGGGTGCTTTGCTGATATGAATGTATGTGCATCACACACATGTAATGCCTTTGGTGGGTAGAGGAGGGTGATAGCTCCTGAGACTGGGGGTTACAGATGGTTGTGAGCCACCATGTGGGTGCTGGGAATTGAATTCAAGACCTTTGGAAGAACAGTCAGTGCTCTTAACCACCGAGCGTCTCTCCAGCCCCTCCTCTTGTTTTATCTGGGCTGTTAGCCTCCAGGATGGCGCTGCTCTCCTTCAGAGCAAATGTTCCCTCCTTAGCTAATCCTCTCTGGACTCTCCCTCACAGATGCTCCCAGGTGAGCTTCACTCATCTCTGAGGTGTTTTCTCAACCCAGTCAGACCAGTCACACCAGTATCACCCCTCACTACACACCAATTGTTCTAAACCTAGGTTTCTGGAGTCTCCCCTTTCTTCAGGCAGAGTCAAACCAGGCCCACCCCTCACCCCTGTAATGGTTACTCCTAGGAGGTGAGTTATGCTTGAAGACAGGCAGGGCCCCTCCAGGGAACCTTCAGATAATCACGAATCCCCCACCAGCAGACCATAAAGCTACGATAACCAAAAACCCCGGCGATGATTTAAACCCACAAGAACAAGTACTGAGTTCTAGAAAGCACACACCAGCACATTAATTATACAGCAGATCCGCCTGGAAAATGCCCAAGAAGCAAAATGACTGGGCTGTACTATCAATCAGGCACAACATGGATATACTTGGAGGTGGGATGGCATAGAGGAGGGTCAAATCTTAACTCTGCAGCCCCCTCCCCCATGTGGCTTTGTGTACACAAACCTCACTAAGCCTCAGAGTCTTAGGCAGGGCTCTGTAGAGCAACAGAACCAAGAAAAATGTTTATGTAAGGGCTGAAGAGATGGCTCAGCGGTTGAAAGCACTGGCGGTTCTTCCAGAGGTCCTGAGTTCAATTCCCAGCAGCCACATGGTGGCTCACAATCATCTGTAATGGGAGCCGATGCCCTCTTCTGGTGTGTCTGAAGACAGCTATAGTGTACTCACATGCATTAAATAAATCTTTTTTAAAAAGTTTTAAAATGTTTAAATGGAAAAGCGGATTCATTGGAGGCAGCTCTAAGTACTGGGTCATCCGGCAGTGACTGTGGACTTATCATCAAAGCTAAAAACCAATTTCCTGATCCACAGAAGGGCTCCGTGAATATTTGCCTGTTTTAGCCCCTTTCCATAGGGTGCAAAACGGGCATCGTATTTCTGCCCCATTTCAGAGATTCCCTCAGCGGTTCCAGTGTAGTACTTACTGAAAGCCTAGGGGTTTCCTGGAGAGACCCTGGCACGGGGTCTGTTTTGAAAGGTTGAAGAATGCGGAGTCTAACATCAGCGGTGGTAGCTGGGCTCCGTGCACTCCAGAGGGAGGGGGGACTGGACAGTGCGCCAGTGCTGCTCCTGCCAGCTTCATTTGCCCCCCACCCCATGCTTCCAGCCTGTTGGAAGGTGCTGCCCACATTTGGGGTTCATCTTTTCCTATGAGGCAATTTTCTATGGAAACACTTCCACAAACGGACACACAGGACTATCTTACCTAGACTGACCCAGTCCGCCTGCCTCCCTCCCTCCCTCTTGCCTTCTCTCTCTCCCTCCCTCCTTTCCTTCCTGTCTTCTTGCCTTTCTTTGTTTCTTTGTTTCTTTCTTTGTTTGTTTCTTTGTTTGTTTCTCTCCTTTCTTTCTTTCTTTCTTTCTTTCTTTCTTTCTTTCTTTCTTTCTTTCTTTCTTTCTTTCTTTCTTTCTTTCCTTCCTTCCTTCCTTCCTTCCTTCCTTCCTTCCTTCCTTCCTTCCCCTGTGTATATGTGTAGCTGTGTATGTACACGTGCACTGGTGTGTAAGAGCATATCTGAGCATATACATTCATGTACTTGTGTGGGGGGACCAGAGGACAACCTCAGTGTTGCTCCTCTGGAGCCACCCTTACTTTCTGAAGCAGTGTCTCTCTCTGGGCCCCAGGGCTCAGCAGTTGGTTTAGGCTCTCTGTCTAGTGAGCTTCAGGGAACCACCTTTCTCTGCCTCCCCAGGGCTGGGATTATAAGCATGCACCACTACATTCAGCTTTTTAAAAAAGCATTTATTTATTTTATGTGTATGAGTACACTGTTGCTCTCTTCCGACACACCAGAAGAGGGCATCGGATCCCATCACAGATGATTGTGAGCCACCATGTGGGTGCTGGGAATTGAACTCAGGACCTCTGGAAGAGCAGTCATTGCTCTTAACCACTGAGCCACCTCTCCAGCCCTACATCCAGCTTTTTTAACACAGGTATTGGAGATTCAAAACCAGGTCTTTAGGCTTGCATGATGTGGTAGTTTGAATATGCTTGGCCCAGGGAGTGGCACTATTAGAAGGTGTGGCCTTGTTGGAGGAGGTGTGTCACTGTGGAGGTGGGCAATGAGACCCTCCTTCTAAGCGTGTGGGATCCAGTCTTCTCCTCCTGCACCATGCCTGCCTGGATGCTGCCATGCTCCCACCTTAATGATACTGGACTAAACCTCTGAACCTATAAGCCAGCCCTTATTAAATGTTGTCCTTATAAGAGTTGCATCGGTCATGGTGTCTGTTCACAGCAGTAAACCCTAACAGGATCCAGTTGTTATCTATCGAGCCACCTCTCCAGTCCCCAAGACATTTCTTACCCCAAGTCTGCTTGGCAAACAAGACTGACTATCAGCTGTCCTTAGTGCCCAAGATGAAATGAGCATAGTGGAGCTCAAGAAGTGAATGCAGCCATGTGTGGGGCTCCAGGCAGAGGTCTTGGGCTGCAGTGGTCAGCGCTGAGTGACAGTCGGTGGTTACTTCCTGCGCCTTTGTAGAATAAGGGCCGTAATAGCAAACTGAGAAGGTGGGCCCGAGGCCAGCACTCCCTGTGTGGCTGTAAACTCCTTTCCCCATATGTTCAGACCCCAGGCATAGAGCCACTTCAGATCTTCCTAGAATTATGATTCTCCAGGTGTTTCCTTGCCCCACATAGTGCCTCTTGATGGGCATTAACTAACCTGAAAATCCAAGTTCTTCATTTGTCTGAAAAGATAAATGCTCTGCAGTCTGAAGAATTGTGATTTTTTTTTTTAAATTTTGTATAATACTAAAGGTACCTACTGAGGCCTTTAACAGCCTTTCTTACATTAGGGGTCTGTGTGTGTGTGTGTGTGTGTGTGTGTGTGTGTGTGCGTGTGTGTGTCACACTTATGCATGTGCAACAAAATGCATGTGTTGAGGTCAGAGGACAACTTTCAAGAGTCTGTTTTATCCTCCTGCCGTGTGGGTTCCAGCTGAAGTTGGGTCTTCAGTCTTGTCAGCAAGTGCCTTTACCTGCTGAGCCATCTTGCCAGACCTTAAGTTCTGAAGTGTCACAATGATGGTGATGATGATGATGATGACAATGATATAATATTTTGGGGACAGAATTTCTCTGTGTAGCCCTGGCTGTCCTGGACTCTCTCTGTAGACCAGGGTGGCCTCAAACTCAGCAATCTACCTGTCTCTGCCTCCTGACTGCTGGGATTAAAGGTGGGTGCCACTAAAATAATCATTAAAAAATTTATTTACAGTAAAAAAAGAAGTCATTCAAACTTATTAATTGATTGTCTTATTCAGTTCCTGTGGCTGGATAGTTTATAAAGGAAAAGGGTTTGTTTAGTTTATGGTTTGAAGGGCCAGGGAAGCCAGGAAAACCCAAATCTCCTTTAAACGAATAACGGAATCCCCAGCCTGCACCAAACCCACACTGTGGAGTAGGGCTGAGCAATATGAAGAAATGAGCCATGGTTACGCACAGCTACATGGATGACTCTCGGAAACAATTTAGAAGTAAAGTAGGTAAGCAAAAGAGTACACACTGTATGATTTGATGTTTTACGACTTTCTAGAAAATCCAAGTACACCTGCGGCGAAAGCGCTGTGGCTGCTTGAGTCAGGGCCAGGAGGAAGGGAGGGTTTCCTAAGGAAGCTGGGGCATTTTACTCTCAGTTTTGGTGACTGTTTCATGAGGGGTGAAACTTAGCAAATCGTTTATTTCCTATTGTGTGCCAGTGAGGCCTTGATAGAATTGTTAGAGAATGCAAACAGCAACAAAACTAAGAATTTAACAAAAACGCGGACAAAGCTTTGAAGAGATGCTTTGCTAAAAAAGCCATAAGAGAGGCGCACATATGAGATGCTCACCACCAGTCAGTAGGGAAAACGCAGATTAAGGCCAGAATGTACCTGTATCTCTTAGAATGACTGATGGAAAATGAAGATAGAAATCTCTTTATTTGACAGTAAACACCGCCGACACTTCCTGAAGAGCAACCAGGAGGCGCTCATTTTGTTGATGAGAACTAAAATGTCTCAGCCACTCTGGAAAACAGCCTGGCAGAGTTTTGTAAAAGTTAGCCACACATTTACCATCGGCCCTGGCTGTCCCAACCCTGGGTAACTAAAGAACGGAAAACTTATGATCTCCACAGAAGCCAGCACAGACAGCTGATTTAGTCGTTCAATCCTGAGGAAGGGGGAAAGCATCAAGCTCCAAGTTCTTACATGTGTGGCTGGATAAATTCTGAGGATACTGCACTAGCATGTTACCCAGCAATCCTAGGCTGATTTGTGCAGTAGTACGGTTGAGTCTCAAAGTGTTAAGTGAAAGAAACCATTTTCCAAAATGGATACTTTGCGATTCTGCTTCTCCGATGTCTTAGTCTTTTGGGTTGACACTCCATAAAAGCACTGACTGGGTTACCTGTAAAGAAAAACTTTATTTCTCATAGCTCTGGAGTATGTGGGAAGTCCAACATCAAGGTGGTGGTGTCTGGGGAGGGCTTTCCTGCTGTGTATCCTGACCTGGATGGTGAGAGAGAACAAAGCTCTCTCTCCCATGAGTTGTTGCATACCTAACCGTGAGGTGGAGACTTTGCTCTAACCATCTCCCAACACCTGATGCACTGGGGTTGGGCTCCCAAATCCTGCCTTTGGGGGCTGTGCTCAAGCTAAGCATATGATATTCTAGAAACTATCAGCTCAGAGAGAGGGTGGGCAGCTGGCTCGCCCTGGTGGAGGGAGATGGACCCTGAAGGGGCAGCGTGCAGGTGTATCCTGGGTGAGGACCAGTAGAGTCCTGACTGTGGGAAGTTACACAGCTCTATGCGCTCTTGCATCTGGTAGAGCTGTACACCAGAAAAAGTTGATTTTTCCATATTTAAAGTTAAAACATATTTATGAGGTGGAGCAAAGGCCGTGTTCAGCGAGAAGATTCTAGTGCTAAGTGCTCTTCCCAGCAGAGAAGCCTGAATTAATAAGCTGGAACACCGCTTGGCTCAGCTTCAGCACTGCTGAAGTTTTGGGATGTGGATGGGTGCTGGTTACTAAGGTGAGGGAGGTAGGGGAAGGGGCTTGCTCACTGTAGGGTGCTTAACAAAATCCCTTGAAATGGACACAGTGTGTGCTGCTGCCATCCTGTCTCCAGTCATGACCATCAAATAATGTCCTTGGACATGGCCAACTTCATCATAGGTACAAAACTGCCTCTGGCTGAGAGGACTTGAATTGAACTGAGGATGAAGAGCAGAAAAATGATCCAAAAATAAGAAGGCAGAAAAGAGCAAAAAACCAAAATAACAACAAAAGAAGGAAATCAGGCTGGCAAGACAGGTCAGAGGGTGAAGGTGCTTGCTGCCGAGTTTGATGACCGAGTCACATTTCTCCCGAGTTGTCCTCTAACCTCTGCATATTATATTATATTATAGCATGAGTACGTGCATACATATAAAAAGTGTAATAAAACCCACGGAAATCAAACACGCATCAGAACGAGTTCTTTGAGAAAGGTGGTAAGACTGAGAAATCTCTGGTGAGAGTTGTAGTGGAGACGGGAGGCAGACAAAACAGAGGGATAAAAAGAGAACATGCCCAAGATGCTCAGATGCAGACGGTCAGTTAGAGCAACAAGCAGCCTGGTGCTAATAATTTGGAAAATTTAAATGAAATGCAAACATTTTCTGGAGAAATATAAACCGCAGAAGTCATCTGAGGAAGAAATCTAAAGCCTGCATGGTCTTGTAGTTTTTAAATAAGTGAAATTATCAATTTTGTGATTTTTTTTTTTAAAAGAAAATACCAGATACTCCCAGATGATTTTATTGGTGAGTTCTAGCAAGCATCTGAGAAATCAATAGCTCCAAACTAGACACACAGGAAACACAACCCAGCCCATTTTGTGAGCTTAGCATAATCTTTAGCAGGAATTTCTGACAAGAATGGTAGGGGAGGGGAAACAGATGGACCTCACTGAGGAACACAGACGCATCATTCTGAGCCAAATATCGGCAAACAGAATTCTGTGGTGCAGACATGCTAATGTGCCCTGAGCTAACCTACACAAGGAACGTAAGGTTGTGTTAATCTTAGAGCGGAAAAAAATCAATGTGATTCCTTACACTAACAATACATAGAAGAGAGCAATAAGGTCCTTGTAAACCCCCCCCCCACACACACAAAATTTAATAAAATCAAATGCTGATTTGTATTTCTTTTAAAAAGTCTTTGGGAACCAAGAATAAAAGACGATTTCTTCACCTCACTGCACCTCACCCCTAAAACCTTACTCTAAATACCACGCCTAAAGGTGAAGCTTTAGAATATCCTCTGGTAGACAAAAAACCACAACCTGGCTCCTTGCCTGCAGTGATGACGTCTTTCTAAGATATACCAAAGGTCCCCACTGACAGAGCTAGACAAATATCATACACAATAAAGTAAAAGAAGAAACAAGGACTGGGATCATCGGACTCTCATTATTTTGAGATGATGGATAGTAAACACAGGAATCTCTGAAGAATCAGAAAATACATTATTAAAACTAATAAAAGCTCTCTGAATGTAAAGCCAGCATAAATTTAATTGGATTTTCTACATGTACAACACATAGATGGAATTGTACTTAAAGTCGACGTCATTTACAAATAGCATCAATAAAATAAAATAGCCAGGAATAAACCTAAAATGTGTGGTACAGCATAGGGGAAATATAAAGTTTATATATAAAATAGATCAGAGGGAAATGATGTAAAAATGTTTGCATTCCCAAATCGATCTGTATATTGAATGCAATTCCGATAGAGATCCAGCATATTTAATTTTTGCAAAGATCCCAACACACTGATTTAAGCTCTATATGAGAACTTGAGATGTATCTCTGTGGCAGAATGCTCACCTAATGTGGAGGCCTGAATATGTTTGGCCCATGGGAAGTAGCACTAG
This sequence comes from Uromys caudimaculatus, assembly GCA_028551405.1. NCBI lineage: Eukaryota > Metazoa > Chordata > Mammalia > Rodentia > Muridae > Uromys > Uromys caudimaculatus. The sequence goes on along the minus strand of JAPYYD010005624.1, from coordinate 3,413 downwards.
TAGGAGGCTTGGCCTTGTTGGAGTAGGTGTGGCCTTGTTGGAGGAAGTTGGTTGCTGTGGGACTGGGCTTTGAAGTCCTATGCTCAAGTTTCCCCCAGTGTGGAAAAGAGACCCTCCTCCTGGCTGCCTGCAGAAGGAGTAGGACTCCTTCTGGCTACTTTCAGATCAAGATGGAGAACTCTCAGCTCCTTCTCCAGCACCATGCCTGCCTGGACGCTGCCATGCTTCCTGCCTTGATGATAATGGACTGAACCTCTGAACCTGTAAGCCAGCCCCAGTTAAATGTTGTCTTTTATAAGAGTTACCTTGGTCATGGTGTCTCTTCACAGCAATAAAACCCTAAAACACTTACCATGCAGAGACTGGCTGCAGGGCCAGCATTCTTCTCCTTCATATACAGAAGAATAAAGTGGTAACATCTGCCAAGGAAGAGATGGAGACCTTGTGATATCAAATCTCGTGATGATGCTATAGCATCCTGAGGGCTCAGGAGCACACAAACCAATGGGACAGACACCCTGCACGTCTAAGCTTGGCTTAGGACAGAATTGAGGATAGATGACCTGGGATAACACTCAACTAAAATAAATTGTATTGAGGTGGGGTTGTGATGCAGACCTTAATCGAAGCACATGGGAGGCAGATGCAGGTGGGTCTTTTGGGTTTGAGGTTAGCCTGGTCTACATAGAGAGTTTCAGGACAATCAGGCCTACATGGTGAGATACTGTCTCCAAAAAAAAAAAAAAAAAAAAAAAAGTCTTTGAGGCTGAGATGGCTTGGGTGCTTGCTGTGTGCGGTGTTTGAACAGGAATGGCCCCATAGGCTTATAGATTTGCATGCTTGGTCATTAGGGACTGGTGCTACTTGACAGGGATTAGGAGGTAGGGCCTTGTTGGAGTGGGTGTGGCCTTGTTGGAGTAGGTGTGGCCTTGTTGGAGTGGGTGTGGCCTTATTGGAGAAAGTGTGTCACTGGTGTGAGGTTTGGGTTTGTCAAGCCAGGACCAGTGTCTCTTGCCCTCTCTTCCTTCTGCCTGCCTGTCTGGATATAGAACTCTTAGTTACCTCTCCAGCATCATGTCACCTGTGTGCTACCAAGCTTCCTACCATGATGATAATGGACCAAACCTCTGAAACTGTAAGCCAACCCTAATTAAATGGTTTCTTTATAAGAGTTGGCATGGCCATGATGTCTCTTCCCAGCAATAGAACACTGACTAAGGCACTGTGTTTACAGGGGAGTAGAGTTCATCTCCCAGAACCCACCTCCAGTGACTCATAAGGAATTGTTACTACAGCTCCAAGGGATCTGATGCCCGCTTCTTCTCTAGCCTCTGCAGGAACTGCACACATGCGCTCACATACACATATATTGGTACGAATAAAATTAAAATAAATCCTTCAAAATACTTAAAAAGATTGTGTTGAATAGATTAGTTATTCATGTAAAGTGTAGATTGATACTTCACACCATTTATAAAATATCAATTTTATATTATATTAATTAACATATACAATATATTAGTATTTAATTAAAATATTAGTACAATTAAGAATATTTATAAAGTAAATTTTAAATTAATAAAAATATAAAATATAGGACACAGCGTTTCACACCGACAGTGATGGGTGACCTCCCTTGTCAGCTTGATGAAACTTACAATTATCTAGGGGATATACTTCAGAACATGCCTGCCATAGTGTTTCCAGAGAGATTTAACTGAGTTTGGAAAACCGATCCTAAATGTAGACAATACCATCTCACAGGCTGGGGTCCCAGGCTGAATAACAGGGAGGCCTCTCTCTCGAGGCCAACATTCGCCTCTGCCTGTGTCCTGACTGTGGGCTCAGTGTGACCAGCAGCCCCCATTGCAGCTGCCATGCTTTTCCTTCTATGATGGACTGTATCCCTTAGAATTGTGAGTCAGAAGAAAGCCGTTCTCTCCTTAGTGGTTTCTGTCAGATGGCTTATCACAGTGATGAGCAAATAGCCTTATAAACTTACCATAGACCCAATGATCTTCTCAGGACAGCTACATGACATAAGTAATAACATAATCTCCCCTGGCAAATGAGTAAACAGAGGCATAGAGAGGCTTAAGAACTCCTCAAGGCTCTATCCCTAGGATTCGAGTCCAGGTAGCAGTGTGGGAGTCCATGTTCTCAAACACTGATTCCACACACAGGAGGCATAGGCACCCTGACCTCAGGAGAGGGAGAGTCCCTTATGGTCCGAAGCTTGTCACTATGCTGAGAAGTTGAAAGAATTTGACTTCATTCAAATGGTAGGTCATCCAAAGACATCCTAACAGGAGTGGAAAGGCAGGCGACATCCAGGAAGAGCTTTGCAATACACACGATTATTGAGAGAGTTCTGTTGAAAAACAAAACAAAACAAAAATCACAAACTTCTAATGATCAACAGAGAGTGACAAATGGCTCAAGAGGAAAATAGATTAAAACAAAACCAAAAACTAAGACATTTAATCAGGACCAGTGAGATGGCAGAGGGTAAAGGTACTTGCTGCACATGCTGACCTGAGGAGAATCCCAGGAGTCCACAGGTTCCATGGTGAAAGGGGAAAAGTAATTCTAAAGTTGTTTTCTGACTTCTGCATATGTGGTGTAGTGTGCATGTGGACAGATGGACACACATACACAGACACAGAGAGGGGGAAGGAGGGGAAAGAAGAGAGGGAGGGGGAGAGAGAGAGAGAACGCTTAGATAATCAAAGAACCTGGATAAGCAGACTGAATGCTTTTGTACTCATTTGCACACAAGACAAACACAAATACTTATAGTCAGGTAAACACAAACAAAATGAGATAACACTACACAGCCATCAAGTTGCCCAAACAGGAAAAGAAATTAGACCAACTCAAGTGTTGGTGATGGCGTGGGGCAATAGGGACTTTTAGTGATTGTGTAATACAATCCCTCTGGCACATATTTAGCCTTATCTGGTAATGTTGATGAAGTGTACACCCAGGGACCCAGACATTTTACTTGTAGGTCTATTACAGAAATTCTGCTTGCAGAATACAGCAGGAGACACACCAAGAATTCCCATAGCAATGTGGCTTGTAAAGGCAAAGGACTCAACAGCATCTATCAGTAGCAGAACTGACAAATAGGTCTTTATGCTATCGATACAATGGAATACTATACAGAAACAATAATGAACGATTGATCTTCTAAGATGAAATCGAGGACATCATGTTGGGAGCCATTGGGAGCACAAGCTTAGCTTCAGGCCTCACTTATTGTGTAGTTTTTTGGTCCCCAGAGATTGCTTCAATACCAGGAAGTGTTTTCCTCAGAAGTGGCCCACCAAGGAATGTGCCGATAACGGAGGTTGGGCGGGCGGTTTCCACGCCCTAATCCCTTGCCCCAGCTTCCTCATTTTTTTCCTTTT